>APFE030688446.1:200357-224014 GCA_000404065.3 Pinus taeda
GCTGCCAAAATGCTCTACTCCTTGCTGCAACAGCACAAATCACTTGCCAAATGAAAATATTAATGAGCAAACACGCCCTTTTCTTTCCCGCACTGAGCTTAGCGAGTCCTGGAAACCGGACACGTGTCCTAAAATTGCGACATGCCCCTGAAAATCGCGACACGCCCTCGGACACGACGTGTCCTGTGATTTGGACACGAATCCGGACCGAATCGTGTCGGATTCGCCGGATTCGGGATTCGCAGGGGGTTTAGGACGAATCCGGTGACTTAGAGAGCAAGTGGTATCAGATCAAAATGCTTGATTGACAAAGCAAAGATTGCTTGTCTGAAAGGTGTTTAAAAAGTCAAAGGTTGATTGTATGCTTGTTTGCAGATTGACTATTGTTTGAGTTTGCAAAGGTGAAGGGAAAGCTATTGATAGCTCAGTCCAGGAGAGGACAAAAATGAAGAAGGGCTGAAGGCATTCTACTTATCCCAAAGGACCTCAAGGCAATCCTTGAAGCACAAGAAGTTTGTTGCAAAAGGTTGCTTGAATAAGCTCTTTGTTAATCTTGTTTGAAGTTCTTTTGTTCATTTTGATAATGACAACTTCTACAAGTAAGTCCTCAAATTCGTCCTTCATCACAAGTCTTTGATGGAGACATGAAGCAAGACTTGTTCATCATGATGGACAAGGTGAGAGAAATGTATGAGGATGGAAGGAAGAGCATCATACTTAGAGAGCAATTGAATTCCGTGGAGGAAGAGAAGCAGTTGCGTTTTGACAAATTGCAGGAAATTGAGAGGCAACTTCATATTGCAAATATGAACCTGAAAAGGATGCATGAGTTGGAGACACAGCTCTTTGTTGCCAGAGAAGCCTTAGTCAAGTATCAGCTTGAAGAAGAGGTAAAGGATTCCCGTTTGTCTTCAAATTCTTCTAAGAATGCTTATATTGGTTCTTTTGAAAACCATACCAGAGGCATAGGTTCCAAGTTAATGTCCAAGATGGGCTATGAAGGAAAAGGCTTGGGTAAACATGCACAGGATATTGTTGAGCCAATAATGGTTGAGGAAAGGCCTAAGTATTTGGGTCTTGGCTATGGACAAGTTTATGGAGAAAGTTCCAAAGCTGCCATGAAGAAATTGAAACGGCTCCAAGGAGTCATTTCAGCTCTTCTATCTCAAGAGTGTGAAGATTGTATTCATGGAGAATGCAATAGCTTGAAACATCATTTGCAGGATGCAGGTGTTCATAAGCATACACTTGAACCAAAGAGTTGTGGAAACTCTGAAACCATTGAAGAGGTTGATGGTGTTCCAAAGGGAGCCACCTCTTCATTTAGTTCACCTGCTCATGAAGGCAATAAAGGTGAAAGATAAAGGTATAAATCTGGTTCTAACCATATTCCTTTTGATTATGCAAAGCATGATAAATTTCCATATAAGTATGGGGAAAGAATTACATGTTCCTTTTGTGGTTTGGATAACCATAATGTTTCTAGATGTTGGAAGAGAATGGCCACATATAGGAAACTTTTGAAGGAAAGGTAGCAAGAAGCCAAAGGTCCATTGAACAAGACAAATCATGTTGTCAAGAGGATGCACATGTGTTGCACTTACTGCCATAAGCAAGGACATATTGCTACAAAATGTTGGACTTTGAATCCAACAATGCTTCCTCAAAATTTGAAGAAGGTGGAAAGAGAAAATAGCAGGAGTGGAAAGAAAGATTAAATGATTGATGTGTTTCAAGATAATTCACATGATGTTGTTGATGTGCAAACAAAGGTAGCACCTTTGAAATGGATTGGTAAGAAATGGTTAGAGTTCTTATCCAATTAAGGTTGCATGTCTTTTTGAAGATGCATTATATCAAGTTGCATCTATTTGCATTTCTTTGTTAATGGATTGCAAGTTGCAAGTTTTTACCAAGAAGGTGAATAGAAAGAGTTGAGTAGGAGACTCACTTTATTGCTGCAACATTATATTCAGTTTAGCTTCGAAAGTATAGTGTGCTTAAGCAAAAGTTGAAGGATGAAATGCATTCATGAGCATGATATGCATGAACACAGGGATGTTGATTATTTCCTTGTACTTCAACATGTATGTGTAATTAACTTGAAGGGTTGATTGCTTTGTTGTAAACATGCATGTAATGCAATATTGACTTGGGAAAAGTTGATTTGGTCTCCAAGAAGGAGATAATGATGAAGTGTTTCATCTTTTGAAAAGAACCCTTGAGATCTTTTCTACATGCTTGACTTGAAGGGTCATTTGTTTTAAAGGCATGTTTTGTGGGCTTGTTATCTAGTCCATCATTTTTATGCAGATGCAAAGACATGGAGGTGTTCACAAGATGTGAAATTTGTTTCTTTTGTTGAAGCAAGAGTTTAGGCCATCCAGTTGTTCTCTATAATCCTGTTGTTGTTGACAGTATGTCAAACAGGTACAAATGAAAATTTTGTGAAGCAGATGTAACTTCACATTTGTTTGAGCCACCTTGGATCAATGATCAAGGAAGAATAGATCAAACAGGAGTTTTGCATGAAGTCAAGGAGGAAAACAGTTCTTCCCAAGAGGACCAGGACATCCAAGAAGGAAAGTGGTCAAAGGCTTTGGTTCAGAGACACTATGCAAGGCAAGTGTATGGAGGCTGAAAGAAGAGGGTGTTGTTACTCTCATTTACTGTTCAGATCAATATATTAGTCTTTTGGAGACCAAAAGTTCTTTTTAATGGGAAGGTGTGATCCAAAATGGATCTAGAATAGACTTCTAAGTCTAAAGTGTTCCTCACAGAGGAAAATGAAAGTCAAGGGCTGCTCTTAGAAATAGTCCCATTGCATAGATCTTTTCATTCTGAATCTACTGCAACTTGAATGGCATGAAATGGACTTCGGATGCGGAAGTGATCGCAGAAAGAAGAAAGCCCCTTATCCTTAGAAAAGGAGGCAAATTCTTATAAAAATGGCCTAAAAGGCTCATTGAAAAAATCTCATCGGAAAAAGCCAAGGGGAGGACTTAAAGCGAAGGCGGAAGGAACCCCGATTGCAACCTCCGACTTATCGCATTGGAGATAGGCCCGCATGCGATATCGAGACCCTAGGCGGAGCGATTGCAATATGCAATGCATCGACGTCGGCAATCGACGATATATATATATATTATATAATATAATATATATATATTATATATATAATATATTGGGTCGGCACAATCCATAGTCAATGGAAAGAACCCCCTGGCCGTTACAAATGCGATAGCGATATGCAACGTGCGATGTCAGCCGTCAGATCGAAGAGTCAGATCAACGGTCAGGATCTGATCGGAGCGATCGGTGAATCGGCGGATCGGCGATCGGCATGATTAAAGGGAAGACCCCCGAGGCCGTTGCAATTGTTATGTGCAATATAGCGACGGGGCCGATAGCAATAAGTCGATATCGGCGATCGGTGACGCCCAATACAAGGGTCGTTGACATGCGATATGCCGATAAATCGCGGACCCGATGGGGATTATCAGCGCGATTTCATAAGTTTTGAAATCTGGAAATTTTGGATTTCTGTGTATTTCCCATGTATTGGTTTTTTTTGCCAATACGCCATGCAATTGCGATTTGCGATGGAATGGCGGACCCGATAGGATTTTAAGCGCGATCCTATATTATTTGAAGTCCAGTTAAACGCCCATGATGGGTTTTTCATGCGTTTCCTATGTCTTTCCGTTATTTTGGCTGTTACGACTAGAGGAAGGCAAAAACGATCGGGTCTCCCGTGCCGACGGTTCCTTTCCACTGTGAACGGATTCTTGTGGTGAAACAATCGGGTTTTCCATGATGGAGGACTATAACTGATGCCACACAAATACACAAAGAGCTCAATTGACGAGTGGCTAAGAGAGTTTTTGGGAGTCGCTTGGAGGTCGAGCGAAACCAGGGAGCTAAAAGTCGCTTGGGGAGGTCGTTGGAAGGTTGCCGAGAGTTGCTTGGAGGTCGAGCGATTTTTGGGAGTCGCTTGGAGGTTGAACAAAACCAGGGAGTTGAAAGTCGCTTAGGGAGGTCGCTAGAAGGTTGCCGAGAGTTGCTTGGAGGTCAAGCGAACTACAGAGGCACGTAGAGGCCTAGAGAAGCTCAGAGAGAGCCATAGCCAGAGCCAAAGCCAGAGAACCAGAGCCTGAGCCAAAGAGCCTGAGCTTGAGCCTGAGCCAAAGAGCCAGAGCCAGAGCCAGAGCCAAGAGCTAGAGCGAGAGCCAAGAGCAAGAGCTAGAGCCAAAGGCAGAGCCAAAGAGCTCATAGCAGACTTCTAAGAGCCATGGAGCTATAATGACGTTGTAGAACAGCAAAGAGAGCAAATGATCAAGTTGTTGTTGGTGTCCAGAGTGTGCTGAAGACAAAAGAAGGCATTCCAGAGACAATTGAAAGAATTCTGAGGGAGTCAGAGAAGCTAGAAGCTCAAGAAGCTCAGAGCACTGACTGAAGGAGTCAAGTCCAAAGAAGCCTAGATCTGTCTACAGAGTGAGGACAGCCAACGGGATAAGATGGTATTCTAAACCCATAGAGTCATGTTTGTAAATCTATGGAGTTGAGCGTGGAGCTTGTAAAAGAATTTATGCCATAATCCCAGAGAGCCTAGTTGAGTTGACTAGAGCTCACGGAGACGTAGCCCAAGAGGTTTGGGTGAACTCCTAATTATATTGTTGCCTTATGTGTTGGCTGATTTGCTGCTTCATTTACTGTTATGTGTGTTTTGGTATCAACATAAGCAAATGTATATAAGCACTTGAATAGTCCAAAAACAAACACAAGCATACACCTATTTTCAAGTATTTTTAATTCTGCAATTAGTTAATCATAAGATCTGGGAAATATTTAAGCTTTGGAAGAGGGAGAGGTTCTTTTAAGCTAACAAGAAGCCTTTAGTGCACCATTTTTAGATCACTTGGAGAGAGCTGCTACCTGAAAATGTTGCAGCTTTCTTAGATGCCACTACATCCGTTTGCACCTCATCAATGGGTAGACCCAAAGATGGATGCACTACCATCTCCCTCGTCTGATAGGAAACTCAACGCTCCTCCAGTCCACCAATCTCCTACAAAGTTGTCCTATCATACTCCACGCTCCTCCAGTCCACCAATCTCCTACAAAGTTGTCCTATCATACTCCAGCACCTCCTGAGAACAAGTGTCTGTGAACACTACCACCCCGCTAGTTGTATGTACATTTGTCCGCTCCCCATCAATGGTTGACCCCAAGGGAGGCTACTCATCCATCACGGGCTAAATATGAACCTCCAATTGGCCCTCCCCGAAAGGCTCATCATGCATTTTGTGCACATCATCCTACTCAGCTGGCTCATGCTCCACCATATGCTGCTCATGTTGAATCATCATTGGCGACTTGTCATCTTGAATGTCTCCCATAGGGTCCACTGATTGCTCATCATAAAAATATGGCCCGTTGTCAACAACTCTATATGACTCGTGCCCCTCAGAAGCATCCTCGTATGAACCCACGGACTCATCCAAAGAAGAATCCTCACCCTAATGGTCAGAAGGAATCTCCACCTGCTCTACCCCTATCATCTCCTCAGTGTCACTCAAACATGAGTGGTTAGGTCCCCAAGGTCCCTTGCAGATGAAGTAAAGTCCCTTCCTCAGCTCATTCTTGCTGCATGATCCACCATACCTGAGCAGCTCCTCCCTGGTCAATTGTCTCCTGAACAGCCCAATGTTCTGCTCAACCAACCTTTCGGCTAGCTCATAAGCAACAGGTCAGACCAACTGCTCTCTCCTCCAAACAAATAACAATCAAGATTGCAACTCCCGGCAAATGGCAACACAACCTCTCATACACGATGACAAGATGGATTGCATGTGTGTTATGACTGTGTCAGGATGATGTTTCCTAATGTTGAAGATGCATTGGAACATCTGCAAGATCAAACCATCACACTCTAGATCAAACATTATTTCATAAGTCCTAGTCATGGCCATAACTTCTATAATCTCAAGCTTCTTCCAAATGGTAGAGCTTGCACTATTGTCCAAGTCATGGAAAGTTTCCACTACTATTCTGAAAACACTCCTCATAACATCATCATTGTAAGGAGCTATAGGGGCAGTTAGTCTCATGATGTTACTGAAACAAGATGCAACTGGAAGTGTGACCCCTTCTCAAGGATACTCCAACAGCTTAGGTTGTATTAAAGCTAGCATGGCAGATTCCAAAGCCCACATCAACTTCTTCCCCTCCCAACTGGTCTATCTTGGAAAGGAGTTCATCCAGTTCATCTAGTTTGAAAAGGACTTTCCATGTGACCCTCATGCATTTTAAATCTGTCCCAAGTGCAAAGATTGTGTCCTATTTCCTGCCCCTTCTGCAAATCTTTTGGTGTTTCTTGCTGGAGAAGAGTGTGGATCCCTTTTGAAAATTGTTTGTTGTTTTGTGTGGGTTTTTGGTCCAATGTTGCATTATGGTTCCAATGGTCATTGTTTAATTTTTCCAAATTATTTAGTAGTTTTGTGAGTTTCTCCATGTTTTCAGCCCAATGATGTCAAGAACATTTGTTATAGTTCTAAGTGGGGACTTTCTTCAAACAGTTGGAGATATTATTGTTGTAGGTGTAGCTGTGAGTTTGAATATATGAGAACACTGGCACAATAGATGCCCATACAAACACTAGGATGCAGATCAAATGACAGTGTTATCAAGCAAAGTGTACATGTTTGTCATACTAAATTTGTCAAGAGAAATTCACGATAGTAAGAAGATTAGAGAACCTGGTTTGAGCCTCTGTGCACTTGCTTTCAATTATGATGCTCAGCCTTCTCCACCGCTTGTAGTAAATGTCCCTAAGAGGTTGTCTTCTTAGCGCGTTGTCCTACCTCTGCACAACTACCCCAGAAATCTGCTCAACTGATGATGTTCAAGTACACTAGGAAGTAGCACGACTAAATTTCTGAGTTTACTGTTCTTCTCCAGTAAGAGAAAACACATACTGAGAAAATGCATAGTGGCAATTATATGCAACTAATAATCCTGGACGCCACTCAATTTTTCAGATTCTGTGAATACTATTTCCAATCAAATGTATTTGCGGGCTGTTGTAGATGAAGTGCCAACATTGATAACCGTTAAGCTCCTGCTGGGCCTATAATGTAAACTGAAGGGTGTAGGCATGTGAAAATGGTTATACTCGACTCCCCAAAAGATATGGATCAGCACCCTAAATTATTTGTAGACAGTGAAACGAACGTTCGATATACCCATGAGACGCCAAATCTACTACAGCAGGACCAAGAAACCAATGTAATGTTAATTACACAGATTATTCGGCCTCTTCTTTTGATGCAAGCTTCTTTGAAGTCGCTGCTGAGATTTTGAATTGGAGAATCCTTGAAACCAACTCGCACTTTCGTAGATGCTGCTACAAGCACATGGACAGAACTTCTATGGAGAAATTTGATCCTCCACATGCTACAGCAGTCATGCTGCAAGTCTTTACGAGCTACAGATATTTGCTCTGCTAGCTACAGACAGTGGTTCACTGCCCATGCTCTCATTATAAAATAGAAAGGCTCTTGGCCTTCACAGCAACTGATATCCTCTACAAGAGATGATTCGTGCTCTTTTTGTCCAACAGAAAATAGGCAATCCAATGCTCAGAACTTTGCAACGCACAGGTGAAACTCGCCGCTTGAGTTGGGGCTCGACCTTCAAAGCTTAATAAATTTGGCTTCTGGAAAATGGGTGCCACGACTGGTCAGATTTCAACTTGGATTTCTATTCACTGGTACCTCAAAATGATGACTCTCGACTTCTTTAGAAGAATTCTGGCTCCCCAAAAACCGACGCTCAGAAATTGCTTGGTCTCTGGCTTAACCGCACTTACAACTCAGCTACAATATATCATCGACCAGACATTATACTAAATTCGGCCCGTCACAATTTAGATGGTTATGCCTCTGCTCCCTTCCAAAATTAATTTGACAGCAACCTTTGAAATTTATAATTCCTCCAAAATATGCGTTGGCTCCCTTTGGCTTAATGATATTCTTGGCCCACGCATTATTCTCGTTCTGCTGTCAACACATGCAAGTTACTATAGACTCAAACAATTTAACCTCCACCAACATTTCCTCACTCTGCATGCACAGCCGCTCAAATTTAGGGCAGATTAGGCTTTCCAAAAAAAAATGTGTCTCCTCTGGTTCGGTCTTCTTGAGAGAATTCGGCCACTATTGTGAAAACATTCGCGCTTAGTACCATTGCAGGCCTCAAAGATTTTGAAATGACCGTCCAAACGCATGGCTTCCTAAAAGAAAATTTGTAGTCGGCTCCTTCAAAACACAAAGACATTATAAACTCAGACTTTGAGAAATAATTCGCTTAGCTCATTATGCCTTCGAATAATTTTTGCGGCCCCCACATACAATTAAGGTGCTACAATTTTTGAAATAATATGCCACCTCTTCAACAGTTTTGATTAAAATTCACACCCACTTTCTGATTTATATGTTGACTTCACTGTAGCTTCAGGAATTCGATTTGGCCTTAATCTTAGCAAGCACATCTTTTACCAACAAATTCGGTTGGTTAACTTGTCCACTCGGCTTCATATCTGACAACGTGAATCCTTATTTGAGCGGCTGCATTTGTCTAGTAAATGGCCCCTCTGGCCCGACGCTACTGTGGCACTGATGCACATTGGGCGGCTACCTCCAATTTGCTTGTCGATGTCTTACGTAACCCAACCACCGGAAGTGTAGGGAGTTTTCACCAGTCAGCTATAGAATCGGAATGCAACCACAATCTAAATATGCCATCGCACAACAAGGGATAACCAAAACTCCATATGCGCACAACTTCTTTAGAAATCAGCTGACACGGCTCAGCTCCAGTAAATAATTATTGCAATGGTACAATAATAACCCATGAACAATATAGCAAAATAACCCATGAATGATACCACTGTTACCAAGTGAAAGAAACATGCCCCCTTCCACACAATGTTTTAAAACTCCGACTTGGCCGAGGGTCGACTCCAACTCCGACTTGGACTCGGTATCGACTCGGCCGGCTTGATTTCAATGACTTGGTCGTTGTAAACAATACATTAAATATTTATTTTTTATAAAAACACATAATTTTAAAGATTTTCGTTCATGTTTCCAAACACACAACATTAAAATATAGATAGAAGAAGACAACATATGATCAAAGTAGGCTCATGAATATATCCATTATATTAAAATGCCACCCAATGCACTCTCCAATACATACACGATGATGATATAGAGATCAAAACAAAAACACATAACCAAAGAGGCTAGAAATGGCCTCTACAACAAAAGTTTGTGACCAGTACTACTGGCTACTCCTAGAGTTTCCAACGTCATCTAGCTCAGTGTTACTTGGGAGCGGGAGCGAAAACGCAAGCGGGAGCGACATTTTCGGAAGCTCCCAACATCAACGTACATAGAGGGATTGGTGCTCTTGATTAAATACTAGTTCCATACCCTAATACATGACAAAATTCAATGGAAACATTGCAATCCCCCAATCCTGAAATCCTGAAACCGATAAGTCCACTGGATTTTGAATGAAATCTAAAATTCTATTTTCTCCATATGAAATCCAATGAGGCTGGAACCACTGTCAAATATCCTGAGTCATTTCATGGTAATGTTAAAAATTTAAGTAAAAGTGACTCTTCATTTTGATCCTTTTACTTTAAGAATTTAACATTATCATGAATAGCATAGCCTTAGTAGGGCAATATGATAAAATACTAGGGTTTGGGAGAGGGGAATGGACCCCAAATAGCATTTAACTAATTTATAAAACACCTTGGAGTCCCTAACACTCAGCTAACAGTTAAAAAAAAATTTAAAAATATGAAAAATCGCATTTTTTTGGGGTTACGAGCCGCATTCATTGACTCGGCCGAGTTATTGCAGAACCGGCCAGGTTGTCCGAGTCATGACTGACTCGGCCGAATTATTGCAGAACCGGCCAGGTTGTCCGAGTCATGACTGACTCGGCCGAGTCATGCAATAACTCGGCCGAGTTAGTCATGACTCGGCCTCCCGAACTGGTATTTTTGTCGGGTCGTAAAACAGTGCTTCCACATTCCTCCAACCATGCCGTCACCGAATCGTCCAATGCACAGCTGTCAATTCCATGTTGTCAATTGGACTACAGGAAAATAGGTTCCATGTGCATCGGCAGAGGAAAGGAGACACTTCAACTTCTATTATATTTAGGATCTTGTAATACATTTTGTTTTCCGCTTTCTAAAATATGGCCATCGTTTCTCTTTACATATAATTTAGCTTACAACCCCATTCAAAATTTGATTCGACCCTTTAAAATTCACCCTCATCCAAAACAATAGCCATTTTGTCGAATTTTTAATGAAGATGCGACAATTTTGGGTTTTTCCAACAAAATGGAATTCGGCACCTTCGAAACCCTCGAACAACAACAATCAAAGGCTGAAAACCTACAGGCTAAGGCAAGACCAGGGCTCTAATACCACTGTAATGTCCCAAATAGGATATTTTGCTAATTACGTCAAAATTTAACTCAACCAAAATTTTTCCATAAAATCACATTTCAATTTACAGAAGATTGTCATGTAAAATATAACAAAGAGTGCATGGAAGCATGCAATTCCATAATACAATGAACAAAAGCAATCTCAGCTTTTATTATGATAAATATTGGGGTTTACATGTTGATGCGATAAAATAGCTGAGATGGAAAACTAGCCTCAAGATTCTACTCCAATGTTGTGCTAGCCTCCAAAACTGAACTGAAATGTCACTACTGAGCTCTCCTGTGAATTCTGGATGAATTCACCAAGGGGCGATGGGTACTTACCCAATCTCACTGAATCACCTGAGGGTTTCTGTCCTAAGGCTACCAATGAAGTAGATAATCGGGTTCTCAACCTCCCATACAAGAAGAAATGTCAAATCCAAGATGTCCTCCAATGGCCTCCTCCTCTTTTATGGATCTGATGGACCCCTCTAGAACCTCCTATTTTATTATTATTTTAATCATGGAGCACTTTTCCCTCTTTTACTTCAATTAAAATATTCTTTTTAATGCGGGAAAAAGGTAAATTGGCTACCATGTCTCCTCAAGTCACTGAAACTCACATCTAACCATCATATGTTGTAGATCTTCTCGTTTTGGTTTCAACGAGCTATTACACTAAAATGTTTTGTCAAGTATTCCTCCCAGAATACCACCTTAAGCGTAATTAATTGAATTAGGCCCAATAATAACTCTGTTTTTTTAAGTTGTCCAAATACACTGGAACGGAAGGTAAATTGTGCGGATGATGGAATATAGCAAGCGCATGACATCGGACCTCATAGAAACTCCTCAAAACCCCTCCAAAAGCTCCTAGGCCCGCTAATGACACCAACCTGCATCTGTGACCTGTTTGACCCCAACTCTGAAAATCCATCCTAACCATGTCATAAGGAACACAAGAAAAAGGAAAATTACAACATAACTGCTCTAACGGATGCATATCTAGCGACAGGTGTGAATGTCTCCTCGTAGTCCACTCTCTCCTCCTAGGAGAACCATCTTGCCACAAACCTCACCTTATACTTCTCGATATTGCCATCAGTTGCATGTTTGATCTTATAGATCCAATGAGAAGTGACCATATACTTTCCCTCCAGTCTCGACGCGATGCCCCATACATCATTACTCATGATGGAGCTATACTCTCATGGCATCCCTCTAGACCTGCACATCTATAACCTCCTCAAAAGTGGAAGGTTAAAATTCATTGAAGTTGCTCGCTAGTACCAAATAACTGTAAAATCTCGTCGGTGGTCTGTTTTGAATAAAAGGTGTTGCTAGGAGCCTCCACATGCTCCTTAGCATCCCTCAAGGTTTGCTCAACCCATCTCGGTCGCCTCTTAGTAAACCTCAAGGAATATACCACTCATCCTCTAGATCTGTTGACTATGTCCTTGATGCTAGTGTTGTTGGTCCTTCCTCACCCTTAGGAGCCTTTCGTTCTCGCTCCTCTACCACTACTAGCTTGTTATGAATATAATTCATAACAAAATAAAATAAATATAAATAATGTAAATGATAAATAATCAAATGATGATTATGTTAATTAGTCATCAAGTTAAGTGAAAAGGCATGTCTAAAAGACATGCCCAATCGTGAAAGGACACTTACCTAGTATATATGCGGGTCCTCATTGTAACATTCTAATCACTTGTACATTTTATATATATAATAAATTATTATTACAAATACCTCTTGTGTATTTTTACATTAAAGTAAACAAGCTATAAGTTTTGTTGCTTCAGTGGTATCAGAGCCACGTCGCACAATATAACCATGCGAGTCCTTGAACGTTGTTCACCGCACAATATGTCGTTAAGTTTTCGCCCTGAATAAATTGAGCAGTTTAGTAAAATTCAAGAAAAGCTTCAGCAATGGGAAAAATCATATGCTGAAGTTAAAGCATGTCTGAAGGAAATCGATAATAAGGAAGATGATAGCGGCAAGGAAGAAACAAAACAAGGTGAAGCAGGAGAAGAAGATTTTGATCCAAATGATTATAATGAACATGAAGATGTGATAGATAATGATGAATATGAAAGGATATCGTTCAAGATGAGGGTCCAATTGAAGTTGATCTTGATGTGAATGAGGGTGTTATAGATCAAGGTGATGATCCAGATGAAGGTGTGAAGATTATTGATTTTGATTCTGATGATAAAAGGGAAGTGAAAATGGCTAATTCTGGTAATGGAGAGAAAGATATGAATTCACACAATAAAAGTGGAGGGGACAATGCCATTTAGGGTGAAGGGGAAGATATCAAAATTGTCGAGTTGGAGGGAAACAAAGAATCTGTGAATATAAATGATATAGACATTGATAGTGGGAGTGAAGAATTTGGAAATGATATGGAAATTGAAGTTAATGATGAAGTTCTTGTGAAGATGGCTTACAATGAAAGTGAAGATGATCCTTTATATTTAGAGGAAATAGATGAAGAGGCAGAATCCGCCAATACAGAGTTGCCTTTACCCGCTGCATTTTCAGATTTTTTGAAGACAAACGAGATTGATCCTTCTATTTATTATGCTACAACTGCCAAGAACATACCTCACTACGTAAGGTTAAAACCTGGAGTCGAATCCGAGATATGTGAGATTGAGAATGAGATTGGTTCAAACTCAAGCCTATACCACAGTTGTTTGGGTTCTTCAGTATTCCTCGACAAGCAAAAATTGCCAGTTTTGAGGCCTATCGAGAGGGAAAGATTTATGGAATGGATGCAGCATCTGGAGCTGTTGTTTTGGCTTTGGACGTCTCTCATGGAGAACATGTCCTTAATTTGTGTGTTGCTCCTAGAGCCAAACTTTGTATGCTCGCTAAACTTTTGAGGAGGTCCGGGACACTGACTAGCATTAATATTGCTAAGCATCGTTTAGTAGCATGTCACACTATGTTACAGAAATATGGACTAGAGAAATTGCCCCTGCTAGAAAAATCAACATCGGTCCCATTGTGTCTTGAGAGGGCCTGGTTAGCTGAGCGGAAGAATGTAGAGAGCGGCCACCGGTTGATGGTCATGGTCGTGCACGTCATCCCTATTATGTTCCTGTCGTCGATTGTTTGGTTGACTACCTTGTCGTCGTCGTCCTATTCAAATACTTCATCGTTCAGTCATCCCATGCCCGGCAGCTGAGAATCGTCACAGATATTTGTCAACGGTCTGCTGACTAACCGCGTCCACGACACATTTCCAGAGAGACAGACCCCCGCCCATGCTGCTGCATATCGTCCACCCTGTTGCCCGACACACAACGTTGATTGCCCCTTGCCTGCGGTGTAAATCATGATGGACAAGGTTATTGATGCATCATGCGTTTTTTTTTCGAATCATGTGTGAGAGTATGCACAGCATAAACAAAACAAATCATACACACAGCAGAAATCATGAAACAGCAAATTTAACGTGGTTCACCCAACCAATCTGGGCTACATCCACCATACAAAGGCATCGGCAATCTTATTATTCAACAGGAGATTACAACTACATAATTCCTCACACCCTCTCATCCCTCATCCTCTACAGGCTTATATTTTTATAGCTGGGAGTAGAAAACTGAATCATAAATTCACTCCCAACAAATATAGGATGCAATAACTCCTCATCAAGAATGAATGGAGCTAATTTAGCAACAAATCCTATTGTTGTCACATTCATGAGATTTTTTCCAAATTTAATTAACAGAAAATCTCAACATCATGGTGGACAGGATTATTGATGCGTTGTGCGTTTTCTGAATCGTTGGTGAATATATTCATAACCCTAAGGTTATATACATTAATTTAATTAATGTATAAAATTAATTTAATTTATTTATTATTGATATAACTTAATTGAATTAATTTATAAAATTAATTTAATTAATTTATAATTAAAATAAGTTAATTTAATGCCCCCGATCGGGGTGATGAAAAGGAAGAATACAAACAAGAGGACAGCGCAGGGTAGAGGACGGCCAGGACAGGCACCTACTGCCCTCAATATGGATCAAACGGACGTGGTGGTGTCCTGCATGCTTGCGTGAGTTTCGAGGCAGCGAAGTGGCAGGAGAGTGGGGGTAGAGGAGGGAAGAAACGGCGGCGGTAGTGGGATGGGACGTAGAGCAGATGGGAAGGGGTATAGGAGGGTGGCAAGGGTAGGAAGAGAGCCCAGTGTGCAGCGAAGGAAGGAGGAGAATAGAGCAACGCGAGCAACAGGATCTTCAACAGCCGAGTTTAATTCCAAGTATGTTTCCTTTGGCTCACCTCCTGCAATTCACTCTGTCATGCATAGTATGGTGGAGGAGGGGGGAAAGCTGGAAATTGCAAGGGAAGGGCCGTGTCTGAGCGGGTCTACAATTCACTCTATCATGCATAGTATGTTGGAGGAGGGGGGAAAGTTGGGAATTGCAGGGGAGGGGTTGTGTCTGAACGGGTATGAGTACTGCATTGTGACGCAGCGAGAGGAACAGAGAATAGACATGCCGAGGGAATGTATTAGCAGGGCAAAGGGTCAGCCCGAGAAAACTAGGAATGCAATCCATGCGGAGGACAGGAGAATAGAGGGCTTGACCACCTACCTTAGTCCAGGGGGGAAGACCATTGATTCTCTGGAGTGACGGGGGAGGCTGGAGTGGGGAAGGAATGCTAAGCGACAAGGACATGCTGGATTATGGGAAGATTGTAGCTCCTAGAAAGCTAACGTTTGTTGTTGATAACTGTAAACAGAAGGCAGTAAAGGAAAATATGGCTTGCCTGGGTAGAGGCAAGGGTTGTGGAGGCAGAGGGCGTCAGAGCCAGCCAGGTAGAAGTGATCCTACAACTTCGACACCAGCAAGTCAGAGGAGAGGCAGGAAATCTATTAGGACAACCGTCCAAGAAGCCGCTCGCGCATATAAAGAAGGGACGAACACTGACATTCGTCAGCTAATACAAGAGATGGAAGATAACGTCATGGAAGAGGATTCTGAGCCAGAGATGGAGGAATGGGGGGATATTGTCCCCGACCCAAGGCACACCAAAGGCAGGATGACACTATACAGGCAAGCCCTGCACGTGTACTGGGTTTTGAAGCGCTTACTAACCAAGGCTCTGGAGCAGGTGGCGGGGGAAATGGCAGAAATAGCCCAAGGTATGCCCAATATCAAAAAGGACATGAAAAACCTGCAAATTATCATGATTATGCAAGACAGCAAGCTGGATGAGATCCAGCATCGTTTGATGAAGCTGTCTCCAGAACCAGGCGACTCAGCGGCAGCACCAGTTATTGTGGAACCTGACAAAGATGAACGAAAGGATTAGTTTTTTGTAGTTTCTAGTTTGATCATTTTGCGGCTAGCATTTTCTTTTCAAGTGTTTTATGTTAGTTTGGAACATGATTAGTGTTTCTAGATGTGCAGTTTACTTAGCTTGGATTGAAAAACTAATTAAATTTTGTTATTGGATGGCATATAACAGACTCGGGTGGCCAACACACTTGGTTTCCCATATGGGCAAGTTGAGGCCACCCAACTGTTGTACATGGAACAACTTGTTTTATATATAGAAAAGGAAGGTACTACCATAGCTTACAAAAAAGAAAAAAAATTATATTAACAAAAAAATTATATAATTTAATTATATAACTTATTTAATTTAAATACTATTAAAAAATAGAAAATAAAAACTGATTCCAAGACAATAGTACCGATGACTTACACATACTAGAAAGACGTGGGCATGGAAGGAATCATCAGCGAATAAGCTTTGAGGACAAAGCTTTTCAAAGAGGAAGGCAATGTTATGAATATAATTCATAACAAAATAAAATAAATATAAATTATGTAAATGATGAATAATCAAATAATGATTATGTTAATTAGTCATCAAGTTAAGTGAAAAGGCATGTCTAAAAGACATGCCTAAACGAGAAGGGATACATGCCTAGTATATATGTGAGTCCTCATTGTAACATTCTAATCACTTGTATATTTTATATATATAATAAATTATTATTACAAATACCTCTTATGTATTTTACATTAAAGTCAAGCTATAAGTTTTGTTGCTTCATAGCTCCTCCTCATGAGATCTCCTAAGGGTCCTGCCTTCATCAAATTTGTCGTCTCGACTCAATATCACTTTCCTATATCCTAGAATGTAGACTCAATAGGCCTTTGCGACGTCATTGTAGCCCACAAATACACCCCTCTCAAACAAAGGGCTCTAACTTAGTCCTTTTCTCTGTAGGAACATGGATATAAACTGGACTATAGAATATGTGCAAATGACTCACATTCAGTTTCAATCCTGTAAACAATTCCTCAAGAGTCAAATCCTCCAACACCCTGTGAGGGCTCCTGTTTTGTACGTACACAACTATAATATAGGCCTTCGCCCACAAAAACATAGGCAAATCCTAATCATAGATCATCTCCCTCTATGCCTCCATGATGGTCCTATTTTTCCTCTAGGCAACCCCATTCTACTGAGGGTTGTATGGTACTATGAGCTCCTTCTTAACCCCTGCTTCCCTGCAAAGATCCTGCAACTCATTAGAGGTATACTCGCCACCTTTATCTGATCTCAGCACCTTAATCTTCTTCCTTGTCTAGTTCTCCACAAGGGCTTTGAACTCCTGAAACCGATCGAAGACCTCATATTTGGTTTTCAAGTAGATCCACGTTTTCTTGGACTATGAAAGTCGCAAAGTACAAGGACTATATGATCGACGTCACATACATAGGACCACAAATATCTAAGTGCATCGAGTCTAACATGCCCTTAGACCTGGTCTTGCTATGAGGATATGCAACCTTGGATTGCTTGCCAAGCGCACACCCCTTACACATTCCATCCAGCTCCACCCAAATCTCTAGAAACCCAATAACCATCCTCTGCACCATAAGAAGAGCTCTATAGCATAGATGCCCCATCCTCCTATGCCAAATCTCGCTATGGTTGTTCCTTTCATGTATGAAAGCCTTCACCAGCTTCGCTCTCAACAGATAGAGATCCCTCTCCCTTCTACAAATCACTCACTTTTTGTTGAAATCGGTCCCTTTCAACCCAACAGCGACTTTACCTCCCGTAAAGTTGTCCTCCAGTGCTCTATCTTCTATGGCCAAAACTAAAAGGAGATTTTTCTCCAAACATGGTACATATAATACCTCATTCACCTCCATGATGCCACGTAAGTCCATCTGGAACTCTATACTCGCAGTTCCCTCGACTACATACTTGGCCTTGTCACCAAGTTGGTGAAGATTTCCCAAGATGTGAAAAATCCAGAAACCAGAATCATATTGCAACAACTGGCATTATTTCTTCTAACTGATAAATTAATTGTTCAGTTTATTGCTATGGCAACATCGAAATAAACACACTACAACCTTCCCAAATAAAAATTGCGGAAATAAATAGCGTTGGAATTGAGAAAATACTAGCACACACACACATAAAATGACACCACTATTTTTCGACAGATGTCCCCAGAAAAACCCAGTGTGGGAAAACTGGTGCAACAACTAAGGATTTTATTATTAAGCAACAGTGAAATCTGAGTACAATAATCTGGATGTTGAAACTGGCAATCCTACAGAGAAAAATACTGGCAAAAATCAAGTGAGGATATTTCCTCACTCCACAGGCAAATTCAGCACCAAAGACTGGCCTCTAAAACCCTCTACGAATTCCCCTGTGTCACCCTCTATGTGGGCTCTACGCAAGCTCTAATTCGTACAACCTAGATCTCAATCTGAGTTGCTTCTTAAGTTTTCCATAGACTCTAGAAATGCTTCTCTTGGCCTCTACAAAATTCTTCTGCCACCGGAACACTGAAACAACTTCCCAAATCTGCAAATCGAACTACCTTTAGAGGGTATTGAGCAGTCCCTGCGTTAGCCTCACTATGCCTCTTCTACCTCTCTGCAAATGTACTCATTGGATCTAGAAATCTTCCTCCAGCCTCATTGTCCCTGACTCCTTGCCCCTCACTCACTGCTTCGATCTCTAGCTCTCTAGCAACTGTTGTTGCTCTCTAGAAATTGATCTGCCAAGGAAATCGAACTACAGAAGTGTCTTCTCCAAGTGCCCATCGACTTTCTCTTATAATCCATTGCTGGACCACCAACGACCAAGATTAAAACATAATTATTGGCTAGGATCATCTTGGGGTCGATCCATGTGAGTTTCTAGATGATTCTCACCTTATGTCAAATAACACTGATTAATTAATCATATTCCCTAAGTTTAGACTTAGGAAATATTTAAAAACGGCTAATAATCTAATTGAGACACTTCCAGGTGGAAATTCCATAAACCATTTATGGGTTTTGGAGAACTCATGTATTCTAGCCTCTCCACCAAATTTCATGGCTAGAACACATCGATGCTACAAAAATTAACACTCCCTCTTAGAAAAGAATGTGTTCTAGTGTTGCACACCCTGTCTCTGTATCACCTCTTGTCACGCTACTAATGTTTGGTTGTAGCTGGCCACCAACTACTGCGCAACTTTGATGCCACATCTGTGCTACTACTAAAACTACCATACTGCTGCCAACAGTGCAACTCCCTCTTATCTGCTATTGTTGCAATTGCAACATCTGCAACTGAAAAGCATCCAAAATACTAAATCAACTGTGTTCAGTATGATGCAACTATCTCTCGAGTCCTGACTGCTACTAGCCTCTGCACTTTCACTGAAGTATTTGCACTGTTGTTGACTCTACACTATGCCACTTTATACTGTTGCCAACACTGAACTACACTCCCCAACATCTAATTGCTACTAGTCTGCAACTGTCACTCTGGTATTGACTGCATCAACTACCATTGATCCATCTTGCTACTGAATATTGTAGGCCCTTGTAACCAGCTAATGATCTAGGAGGTAGACTCCTCAAGGACCTTGCCCAATCTCTGGGCTTTGATCTACTCATATTGCAGCTACTACTACTATGTTGTTATCTCTACATTGTTGCAACAACTACTGCAATAATGAGTCTGATCTCCCCAAATCCTTTAGTACTAACTTCCATAGGGCTACCCCCTCTGAAACTAGACTCCCTCTGAGTCTCAAACTCCCTATGGGAAATCTCTTTGCTCCCTCCTGGCAACTCGCACTGTCCTCCTACACTGGAAATTGGACTACATAGTTTTGCAATCGGAATCCCCTTGCTAGAACTTTACTAGCATACTACAAATGGGCAATTCTCATTTCCCGTGTCTCTGCATCTAGCTCTGCAACTGTCTCATGTGTACTGACTGCAACTAGATCTGCAATTGTCATCCAAGTGACTAGTTGCGTCTGCTGACACTGAACTTGCTACTAAGATACTACAGGCCACCAGTAGCAAAGGTGATTATCCCGCTGCAACAATTTGGTTGATCTCCCTATTGCAACTACGTTGGACCCTGCCCATCTAGCACACTGGAGTCGCATACTCCACCTGTATTTGGTGCCTCACTATCTCCTTTAGAGCCTAGTCCCTCGCTGGGACCCTTCCTTACTTTGAAACTCACACTAGACAGCTCACACTTCCTCCTGTATCTGCCTCCGACAACTGGAAGTCAATCTGCTGCCCAGATCTTCATTATCGCTAACTCGCACGACCTCTTCTGGAAATCTTGTACAATCATCCCTGCAAAGTTGCAAAATTTGTGAGACTTAAAACTGGAGAAAATAAACCCAAAAATATCCCTCTTTCCTGTTGCTCGACTGTTGGATCTGCTAGTCGCACTCCCTTCTGAAGTGAGCAAATTTGCTCACAACTACTGCCAATCTGCAACAGGAAATATTAGATCTCTAAAACTCGAGATCTCCTGAGAGAAATGTTCCCTCTGTTGTGTGTGCTTCTTCTTCCACCTGACGCTAGCTCTTCTCTAGCAAACTGCTGCAAAACGACTGCGTCTAACTAGAGGTCTGCTCTACGAAAGATACTGACCTACTCCCTCTACCTCTAGAATCCCCCAATCTAGAGAGATCGAATTTTTTTGTCCCTCTCTCAGAAAAATCGATTCTCCTCAAGAAATTTGACCTCTTGGCCAAGGTGACTACGTTGCCTCTAGAGATTCGACCTATTGCCCTTTCTGAACAACAAAACTCCTTCCTTCATTACTGAGCTCTCTAGCTGATCATTTGCGCTCTCATACCATGTGAAAATTGCAATATGGAATCCTATTGCAACAACTAGAAATAATTCTCCTAATTGTTAAATTAATTTTTAACAATTTATTTATTGTTTGCTACAACAAACACTGAATTAATCACACTACAACCTACACAAATAAACTGCGAAGAATTAAACGATGGAAGAAATGCTAGCTCATACACATAAAATAACACAGTGATTTTTGGACAAATGTCTCTGGAAAAGTCCAATGTGGGAAAATCGGTGCAACAGCTCAGGGTTTTATTATTAAGCAGCATTGTAATCTGAATACAATAATCTGGATATTGAATCTAGCAATGCTACAAAGAAAAATACAAGCAAAAATCTAGTGAGTATTCTTCCTCACTCACAGGCAAATCCGGCACCTAAGACTAGCCGCTGAAACCCTCTACAAATTCCCTTATGTCACGCTCTACATGGGCTCTACGCGGGCTCTAATTTGTACAACCCAGATCTCAATCTAAGTTGCTTCTTCAATTTTCCAATGACTCTGGAAATGCTTCTCCCAGCCTCTCTGCAAAATTCTTCTACCATCAGAACACTGAAACAACTTCCCGAATCTGCAAATCGAACCACCTTTAGCGGCTATTGCGCAATCCCTGCATCAGCCTCACTATGCTCTTCTGCCTCTCTGCAAATGCACTCACTAAATCTGGAAATCTTCCTCCAACCTCACTGCCCTTGCCCCTCACTCACTACTTCGATCTTTGGCTCTCCGGCAACTGTTGTTGCTCTCTGGAAATCGATCTTCCAAGGAGATCGAACTACAAAAGTGTCTTCTCCAAGTGCCCATCAACTTTCTCTTATAATTCATTATTGGAGCACCAACAACCAAGATTAAAACATAATCATTGGTTAGGATCATCTTGGAGTTGATCCATGTGAGTTTCTAGATGATTCTCACCTTATCTCAATTAATATTGATTAATTAATCATATTCCCTAAGTTTAGACTTAGGAAATATTTTATAAATGGTTAATAATCTAATTGAGACACTTCCATCTGGAATTTCCAAAAATGATTTCTAGGTTTTGGAGAACTCATGTATTCTGGCCTCTCCACCAAATTTGATGGCTAGAACACATCCGATGCTACAAAAACTAACACGAGATCCCATCATATGACGATATGCTCCACTATACACGAACCAGACACCTTTTGTGACAGTTCCAAAAGGCAAGATAATAAAGTGAATTGTTTCTCAAACTTCTTAGCCATCTTCTCCATCTGCACAGTTGTTGTTGAAGCAATTTTTCCCTTGCCCTTCTTTTTGTTAGGACATTGACTGGAAAAATGCCCGAATTTATTACAAGCAAAGCATTTGACTTTGCTCATGTCCTCTTCCTTCATGTTATGAGAAGATCCTCCTCCATCTAGGTTCTGCTTGGCCTCTGCTTTGCCCTTTGTTGCTTATGCAGCAAGAACAACTACATCCTTCTCCTCACTGCCCTTTCTCTGTCCTTCGTTCAATGAGTTTTCCCATATCTCTTTTTAGGTGAAGTCATCCCATAACCAATTCCAATCAATAAGCTATTGATAAGCAAAAATTCCATTCACAAAAGTGGACTTCTGCTTTACATACCTCTTTAGAGCAACTTTAACCAGCTCTGAATCACGCAAAGTTCCACTAACAACTACAAGCTCATCATGAGCCTACTGGACCGTTGTGAGAAAACATGTAATGGTCTCAAACCTGTTCATTTTAATGTTGTTTAACTTTTTTCGCAGCATCATTTTTTCTGTTCTCATTTGTACTCTCTGATAAAAACCAACTAGAGCTACCTACATCTACCCTCCAGTGTCCTTCCCTAATATGTCAGGGATTATGTGATCCCTCACACCATCCAAAATTATGCATCTCACTTTCATGTCTTTGAGCTTATGCTCTGCTACAAGATTCAGATCTGAAGCAACCTACATGTCTCTGCTCACTAGATCCCAAAGACTATTCATCATCAGAATCATGGTAATTTGCTCTTTCCGGGGACTGAAATTTAATACCTCAAACTGCTCAATGATACCATCTCCACAAATCAACCACGACCACAAAACCCAGCTACAAAATTTTATAAAATAACTTTGTTGCTGCAAAAAAGGACAACTCATTGCTGCAAATCCTCCTGATCTCGGATCTCTCTCTCAGAATCTTCTAGAATGCTCTAATACCACGTTAAATTTTTAATACTGACCAGATTTATTTTCTCATGGCAATTTAATTTATCCCCAACTATTTATTTATTTACCCGAATAAATATTGAATCACTAAATAATAAAATCACTAGTATTTTTAACTTCTAGAATTAAATATATGTAATGGAAATAAACCAAAGAGATCGATCACACATTGCAAAATAAAATTACCCACAACAATTCTCCATCATTTAATTATCTAGAGAATCTAGGTTTCTCAACCCACATAGATACAAAGAAAAATACAAATCCGGATCCTGTAATGCCCCACTTAAATCTTATCCTACAAATTTTGTTAATGTTTACATTATCTGAAAATATTGAGAAATATAGGTCTAATATAAAATTCATGATTTCCATTATTCAAATTCCCCACTTACCTTCTCAAATTGAATATTAGGTAGGATATGGTCTCCTTCAATTATTTCAAAAATATATGTAATTACCTCTCACACTCCCCAATGTACCCTCACATTTACTTGGGAGAAGACATAGTCCTCTCCATCTTATTATCAATATATATATATATATATTCATTTTACATTTCCCAATGTTCCCTCACATTTTCTAGGGACAAGACATAGTCCTCTCCATCTTATTATCAATATATATATTCATTTTACATTTCCCAATGTACCCTCACATTTACTAAGGAGAAGGCATGGTCCTCTCCATGTAATTACCTCTTTCACTCCCCAATGTACCCTCACATTTACTTGGGAGAAGACATAGTCCTCTCCATCTTAT
>APFE030688446.1:237728-265300 GCA_000404065.3 Pinus taeda
AATATTTTTTGTGAATGCATGCAAAATATCTTTTTAAATAAAATCGACGGATGAGATTAAGAGATGTCTTGATCCTCACCGACGGTCGAGATCGCTTCAACATGGATCACTTGAACTAGCCGTTGGGATCATTTCCTTTATATAGGGTTTTAGGGGGTCATTTCAGACCATCTGATCTGTGAGTCTTGTACTGAAAAAAGCTCTCTTGTAAACTTTTTCTGGTTAATAGAAGAAGACTTCGGGGTCCATATCTTGCTGGTGTTACTCTCTTGGAATGTTGTGAGATTGTTTAATTTTCTGCATATGTTATTTTCAGCTGTTAATAATAGCTTTTTTAGAGAGTATTGTGAGCACAGGTATCTTGTTTCACTTGCTAGGGTTTGGGTGTTGTCAGGGTTTCTGAAGTAATGGCAGGTATCTCCATTACTTCCTGAGATCTAGCAGCATTTTTGCCCTCTTTACTGATGGTTGTTTTGAGCTGTGCAGAAAACATTTTCTGAAGGAATTTTGTGGGCGTTCGGGGAAGTTCTCGGCTGAACCAGCCATCTCCCGCAAGCATTTTTTGCTGAGCCCAGTTGGATTTGATCCTGGGTCTATCATTCAGTTTATCTTTCCAATTTGCATGAGAGATTTTCTGAAGTTTTTTCACAGTAAAAATCTGAAATCATTATTTCTTTAAATATTTTATGTGCTTATTGATGAATCTGGCTGTTAAGGGGCCAAATATGTAAATTAAATTAGCTGTTCTAGGGTTTTAAATTTTGTTTTATGCACATCATTTTTGGGTGATTTTCTGTCCCAGGTTGCAGGATTTCTGAGGATTTTCAAGGTTTATCTGCACTATTCTGTTGTACAAGGGTTTCAAATATCAATTTTTTCAGATCTGGGGTTTCATTATTTGCAGGAAGGCTCCCCATCAAGTCCTGTCATTTTGTTGCTATTAAACATTATATGCACGTGCACCCATCACGCAGCACCTTCATTGGCGTTCCGTCTACCTTCAGCAATCGATTTCTTCTTCAAACGTTCTTCACGCACCTACGTTCCCCATCCTTCGCGTTGAGTTCCATTGCAACCTCATTCATCGTGGCTGTCGTCCAACTCCTCTACGGCCTTCTTTTTCACCACTGCATCCACATACCTTCACGCTGTCACCTCTGTTGGATTCGTGTGCCATTCCCTCAACCCTTTGTGCCTGCACATCAGAACCACATCTGAAACCTGTCCAGAACGTGCCGAACCAGGAGTATGCGTAGCCACTGTCGAATTTCCATAGCTGCACGACCCTGTAAACATACTCAAAGCACAAGTCGAATTTTTTTTTAATGATATCGTGGGTTTCAGTTTGACGTGGCAGGGGTTTAAAAGGAAAACGAAAATTGTTCCAGCGTGAATCTGATTGACAGGCCAGGTAATTTTCTCAGATACAGGTGCGTATTGACTTGGGTGTGAGTTTCCCATCCGGCTTGCCTCCCGCCATCGAATTTCAATTTCATGTGTGAACCTGCAAATCCGTTTTTGTCATAAGTCGTGGTCTGGTGATTAGCGTAAATCGTTTGGGTGTCATTTTGCGTGAGTTTTCGAATTATGTGGTTAACTGTATGCGTAGAGCAGTCGGCGTAGGGTTAGTTTAGTTTTGAAATCGTTTTGTTTTATTCTTAGTTAAAATTTGGTCACGTATCAATCCATCATTTCAGTTTTTTTTTTTTTATGCATCGTTTAGGCTTGTAATTATTTCATTTGGTGTTGCTATGACTTAGTTTCATTTTAATATATGCATGTATTACGTTTAAATAATAATAATAATAATAATAATAATAAGAAGAAGAAGAAGCATTGCAGGGTTGACTCAGAACTCTAATGGCGAATTCTTGTAATTGTGGTGCCTTAGTGCCACAATCTATCCGCCAATGAGCTGTAAAAAAATAACAACAAAGATTATCAGTTTGCAATGCCAAACATATAAAAGATAACTATCAAAACTACAAGCTAAGTTTTAACAATTTGCACTTACAAGGCATTTTCTTGTCCTTGAGACGTTGACTTGAGCTGAATCCAAACATGTCAGATGCTCCCTTGTACATATCTCGTTGTATGTTGATTTTGTTTTGAATATCTTGATTCGAGAAATCTTCTCAATGCATATCATGACCTCTCATCACCCCGGGATCTCTTTGAATGTTAGACCCCTCATTATAGAATAAGCTCGAAAGCCAAAAAAATTGCAAATTAAAACAAAATTGAATACCAGAAAAACTTAAATTGACTACAAAAAATTTAAGTTCTATGCGAGTGTCCCGGCTCGTTATAGAACCCACCAAGACCCGCGGGTACTGGCGGGTCTTATGCGAGTGGTGCTTCACTAATATGTGTGTGTGTGTGTGTGTGTTTCTCTTTTAAACGTTCTTGGGCCTTGGCACTTGCTCATTTATTCATAACCACATTTCAAACAGAAATTGGATCGAACCGTATTTGAAAAAAATACATAAAATAATTATTTTTAAGATTTGGAAACATGATTCCAACCATTAAAGACAAAATATACAAAGTTTGTTCATCTATATACCATGTAAGGGTGAATATATCAAAATGGCAGCAAGTGCAATACATCCCAATAACAAAATGCATAATCAATGAGGCTCTAAATGGCCTCTAGAGTCCAAAAACAATGCTACAAGCTACTAGCCTACTACAAATCCTAGATCAACATGATCACTCGTCAAACTTGTCACTGCTACTAAACATGTGATCATCAACAAGAGCTACATAAACATCATCCAACGCAAAGTTTCAAAACTCCTCTATTAGGTCCCTATACTACTAGTGTAGCCCCTTATTGTTATTAGTTCAACCCCCTTATTTTATTGTTGTGCCCATGTAGTCTCCATATTGTTATTATTGTACCCCATAGAAACCCACTATTGTTATTGTTGCGTCTCCTACATTATTATTGTGATGTCGGCTCTGATTATATGGTGACCCCCTAGACTCATATATATAGAAAGGAGGTCTTGTCATTTATATCATGGAAGAATTGTTCATTTGTGTAATGTAAAGGAGGTTGCCCCCTCGAAGAGACTTATTTTGAAGTCGTTGATCTATCTCTTTTTCTATTTTGTGAGTTGGTTTCTTGACATTTGGTATCAGAGCTTTGGATTCTAAGGTTTCGTTGCTTCAAACAAGTCATCGTGGAATTTTCACTATAACTTTTTTTTTTCTACGAAGCTTCAGAAGTTTAAATTAAAACCCATTTGAGCCAAAATCTTGCTGCAACTTGTGTACGAATTTGATATCTTGTCTCGCTATATTTTCAGAGATCCAAGGAAGTTAGGGTTTTTGCAGACTCCCTTATTTCGTCTCAAACAGGTGACCTTGGGAAAATCATCATAACTTTCTCTTTGAGCATCAGATTGAAGTTTCATAAGTGACAAAAAGGGGACAGACTACAGTTTGTTGTGTATCATTTTCAAGGCCGAAGGTCGAAACAGTGACACGTGGCACTTCGTACAAGTTCGATCTATTGAACTAGTCTATAATCAAGTCATCATGGGAGATTTCACATAACTCTTCCTTGGAGAATCCAATCTCAATCAGACTTGTGGGGCTGGAAAGAGGACTCAAAGGGCTACGATAGGACGAAATTTCAGAACTTGGAGATCCGAAATTACAGAGTTACAATCACTTCAATATCAAGCTCCTAAAAGCAAGAAAAAGAATGACTCGAATCAAGAAAATATAAACACCTAATAAGCAAAATTGTATGGATGATTTGAAGAATTCGATCGAAGCTAAGATAAATGATTTTATCTATGGCATGGAAGCTAAGATCGATGGTATAGAATCAAAATCAAAAGGAAACATGGAAGATTTGAAGAAAGACGGGGAAAATTTGAAGGAAGGTTGGACAAAGTTGATACAAAAAAGGCTTCCTAATGACGAAAAAGTAGATATGAGGAAGTTTGTTGGCAAGGATCCGGTAGCTTGGATACTACAGATGGAGCAATATTTTCATCTACATGATGTGCAAAACGCACAAAAGGTATGTATTGCATCTTTATATTTAGAACTGAATCAATTTGTATGGTATAGAGGACTTTGTTCTCGTAAACCACTTGTCACCTGGTCTATTTTCAAGGAGGAAAAGATAGCACATTATGAGGATACAAAGAGCAACACCTTCTTTAGCCAATTGATAAATCTCAAACAAAAGGGTTCAATGGCAAAGCACGTTGAGAACATCGAAAAATTGAATATAAGGGTAAATGATATCCCAGAGAAGCATAGGATTCAAGTCTTCATAGGGACTTTAAAGGATAACATCCAACATGAGGTTTGTCTTTGGAAACGTGATTCCCTGGAGAAGCCATTCAAGTTGGCAAGAAAAATTGGAAGCAAAATTATGGCAAAAAGAAAGTCGACCACTCATAACTAAAAAGATGGAAGTATTGTTGTTCCTAGCCTCCCACAACCTACAAGGTTGACACCACAACAATTGGAAGAAAAAAGAGAAAAAGGGCTTTGTTACAGTTGTGATAGCAAATACACTAAAGGTCATAAGTTTGTTGAGAATAACTTATATTACATACATTGTGAAGAGGAGGAAGAAAAGGATCAAGAAACGTCAAAAGAAGAAGAAATAAAACCAACCCCAGAGAAAGAAGAAATGAATTCGACCATATCTTGTAATGCATTGGCAAGAATTACCTCCCCTCACACTCTCAAGATAGGAAATACCAAGAAGAAAAAGGTTCAAACAATGAAAGATCACATCGAACATCAACAACAAGTTCTCCAACTTTTAAAGGATAGCCTCACTTTGGCACAGAATCAAATGAAACAACAGGAAGATCAACATTGCAGCGAAAGAAGTTTTGATGTAGGCAACTATGTATTTTTACAGCTACAACCATACAAACAAATGTCCCTCAAGCAAGCTAAGAAGGATGATAAATTATCACCAAAGTACTATGGTCCTTACAAGGTGTTGCAAAAGATTGGTACTATGGCATACAAATTGGAGCTTCCTGCATCTTCCCAAGTGCACCCAGTTTTCCGTGTTTCATGCTTAAAGAAGGTTATAGGTGACAAGCTCCAATTTCAAACAATATTGCTGGAACTTCACGAAGAAGGAAAAATCATATTGGAACCTGAAGCAGTCATGAAAAAAAGAACCCGACAACTACGAAATTGATCAATTTCAGAGTACCTCATCAACTGGAAGAACTTAACCGTTGAAGATTCTGCATGAAAGGATGATAATTTTATACAGAAGCATCCAAAACTACTCAAGGATTGAGGACAACACATTTTTTGAAGGAGAGAGGCATGTTAGGTCCCTATACTACTAGTGTAGCCCCCTATTGTTATTAGTGCAACCCCCTTATTGTATTGTTGCATCCATGTAGACCCCATATTGTTATTCTTGTGCCCCATAGAAGCCCACTATTGTTATTGTTGTGCCCTCACATTATTATTGTTATGTCGGCTCCGATTATATTGTGACCCCTTACACTCCTAGATATAGGAAGGAGGTCTTGTCATTTGTATCATGGAAAAATTGTTCATTTGTGTAATGTAAAGGAGGTTGCCCCCTCGAAGAGGTTTTTGATCTATCTCTTCTATTTTGTGAGTTGGTTTCTTAACATCCTCAGACTTCTCAAGGACATCTACAACCTCGGTGGTAGTAGTAGCAATATTAGGCCTAGCAAAAGCATGAGTTGGCCGAACTACACAACTAGTGCTTGCATGTGCCATGCTTGGTGCTTAATTTCCTTTAGCTCCTAGTTCGACTACAAGACCTACATTGGGATCAATCCCCAACTCCATGGCATTAATATCAAAATCAACATCAAACTTGTTAAATCTCCTAAAACTAGCCCATATTTATTTTCTCGCGACAATTATTTATTCCGAGTAATTTATTTAATTAACAAAATAAATCTTGAATTACCAAAAAATAATATAATTGGTATTTTAACATCTAGAAATATATGCACCGGAAATAAATCGAAGAGATCAATCACACATTGTAATAGAAATAGTTCACCCATAACAATTCTTCGTTGTTTATTAATATGGAAAATCAGGGTTTCAACCCACAAGGAATTGACAAAGAAAAATACAATGATTGGAACTTGCAACTCTGGCCCGCTATAATAATTTGACCCAAGGAAAATCGGCCTTTGTGCACTCACAACTTGGCCCTAGCAAATCGGCCTCCCAGAAACACCCGAACTTATCTCTATATTATCCTTCCTTCTCCTCAGTCAGTTTGAGCCTCACACTTCAAAAAATTCACTCTCTCCTTCTTGAAGAAATCACTTTCCCAAAAATGTTGTAATTGACTCTCTCTATTGCATTCTTGTGTCTTAATCTCTTTGCTATGCTTTTTTAATAATCTTCTTTAAGTCCAAATTCCTAACCGTAATCTCCCTTCTAGAAAATCTTGGAAATCAAAGGTTGAGATTATTTCGAAGTCACTTAAATCATTAAATTACTTATCCTCTGAAAATGACTTCATAGTCCACAATAATTAATTGACTTTAATTATTGTACTCTTCCTAAGACTTAGAAAACAAGAAATAAATCACTTATTCCACCAAGCAAGCACCTAGAGAGGCAATATATCAAATTCCACATGCTAAGACACCAAGCCTATGCAGAAGACCTTCCAAAGCTACCATAAGCCTCAACAAAACTTTCCTGGTTAAGACTCCTCCAATCATTTTGAAGTTGGATCAATATCATCCAACACAATGGGATTTGTATCAGATCTTTTATTCGGCAACTAGTCACACCTTCGTTGAAGGTTGTATTGCACGAAGACATGATCATTTTACGATTTCTGTTCCAAATGGTTTCTCTTACTCATGTGAATCCACTCAAAAATAGACCAATTGCACTCACACCTACAAGCACTACAAGTTTGGTTGAGGACTCTAATAGTAAACTTTTTCATATTAAGAACATCAACGTCCAAATGACTCCCACCAATGTGTTGCAAAGACAGACTAAAGTTAGTTCGTTGTTCAACATTTTAGATTGTGAGTTAGCTAAAAAATAAACTATTTATAGTTTAAATTTTAAACAATTTAACTTTAAAATAAAAATTGGAATTGCTTACCTAGTTGATCCACATCTCTCGCAAGCTTTGCCAGGCTTTTGCCAAAGGTACCAACATCCCCAGTGAAAGCACTGATCTGTTGACGTATTTCCAACGACTTGTACTCATTAGGAAACCATGAACTCCAAGCACTCATAGAACCCATCTTCGACCTCGAAAGTCTACTCTTCTCCTAAACAAGTTTTATAATGATACCTTAGGTTTAGGAAATACCCGGTTGCATGTATAGGATGACGGAGTTGGTTGTTCCATCTATTATCTATGGTCCCCCAAATAGGCACATATTTACCTACTTTATTCTTGTATGATGCCCATATCTACTCCTTTCATAGCCTCATAGATGTAGCCCATGGCTAATTTTTCCCCATCCGCCAACCACAACACCTTAACAAGGGGCTCACCAATTTTCATAAGCTCTCATACTTTTTTCCATAAAGTTTTGTCAAAAACTTTATTTTTGGCGTATTTTCCATCTTGTCTATGAGCCCACTGAGATACATTCCAATCGTCACTAGAAAACACTTTCTGCAAGTTTTGTTGTTGGGAAGTGAGAGAGTGCAACATGAGGACCTGTTTCGGTCCATGACTCTTTAAACTCTTTCAAATAGTCATCAAGGGACAAAACCTCTTTTTGCAAAAGAGAAACCCTCAAATCATGAATACTAGGGCCTTTGAAGCCCTTTCCTACAGCGATAGCAAAGTCCCACATAACTTGGTAATAAGGTGACCATGCAACATTAAAGGGGATATTTGCACCATACCATCTGTTGACCACTACATGTCAATGACCCATAACAATACACCCCCTTTTTTCACAAAAGGGATAGCACTTGATCGATGTGTCAGTGTCGTCCAGGTATTATCATCAGCTTGACTTCCAGGATGTTATGTAAACCCTTTTTGCATCTGTATAATGTAAATAATCTCAGCAGATCCATGTCACATATGTAACGACCTAGGTAAACCTACTTTTCTAGTGACGATCTCCATTCTGGGAGGTTTTTTGTCTCACCGATCCATTCTCAGATGATCGGCAGAGTTTTCCTCCAGTCTTACCCCAAAGCTAGAATGGATTTTGTCGCTATGATCTTAGGTGAGTCCTAGTGTTCTAGATCGAGTCTATGTAAAAGTAATTTGGAAATAATCCTAACTATTTGGTTAGGTTATTTTATTACAAATTGTTTGGTCTGTTGGATTATATTTGTGTCGCAGAAATGGGTACTCTGTGAGAGTCTATTACAAATGGTTTTCCCCCTTATAATGTAAAAAATATGAAAATCATAATGTAAAGTTTCTTAAGAGTTGGAAAAATAATTTATCCCCTCATAGGTTAATTAATTAAATTTGTTGGCCAAAAATTAATTAAAATCCTAAGCCATAAAAATTAATTAATTCTAGGTCCTAGGTATATTTAACTTCTCCAAATGCAAAATTTGTCAGTCCTTAAAAGTTAAATTTTAAAAGGTCCTAGAACTAAGGTAAATTAATTATTTTGCTAAATTTTAAACCTTTGATCCATGGAGGTTAAGTCAATGTCAAATGTTTTGGGAAATTAACTCAAAATTTTAATTTTTGAGTTAATTAAAATGCATTTACTTACAAATTTCGAATTTCCCCAAATACTTAAATATTTCGACGGATGAGATTAAAAAAAAAAAATTAATCTTCATCAACGATCGAGATTGTTTTGACGAAGATCACTCGAACTAGTCGTCGGAGGATTTATCTTTAAATGGGAAGTCATTTATCAGTTGATCCATCCGATCCTTTGATCGTGTGCTTAGCAAGAAGTTCTGGTGTAATCTTTTTTCTAAACAATAAAGAAATACTTTGGGGTTAAATTCTATTGGTGTTACTCTTCATGGGAATACTGTAAGATGTCTTGTTTTCATGCATAAATTTTTCTAAAGCCGTTGATGATAGCTTCTGAAGAGTGATTTGAGTACAGGTATCTTGCTCAGTCGCTGGGGTTTGAATAATAAATTATATTTGAACGTAATAGCAGGTATCTCTATTTGTCTAAATTTTATTATTATTTTCTCGCTCTATTTTTTATGGTTGGATTGAGTTTTGCAGGAAAATCTTAATTTTAAATCCTCGGGCATTAGGGGAAGTTTTCAGTTGGACCAGCCAACTCCCGATTTGAGAATTTTTCAAGGAGATCTAGAAGTTTTGAGATATATATAGGCCCTGGAAGGCAAGATCTTGTCCCAAATATTTTTGCAGCGCCAGCCATTAAAGGTTTTGCAACAAATTTGAAGATCTAAAGCAAAATAACTTTTTCAGAGAAAGAGTTTCAAGTTTTGAGGCTACTAAACCCAGATCTGCCTTCTCTTATCCCAACTCTAGCCCTACTGGGCCTAGTGCTAGCCCTCATTGGCCCTAGATTCCCCTTGCTCCATTTCTAATCTGAATATTTAATTTTCTAACGCTGATCATTGGTGATTTTTTGCAGAAAAATTGGTAAAAAATTGTGTTTCGGGTATTGGAATTTTTTTTGGCAAATTGGGCAAGAGATTTTCAAGGCCTAGGGCCTAAATGTTTGATCTCTAAACCCTCTTTTTCCTCACTATTTGCTACAGCAATAATAATTTTATACCTTTCTAATGGTGGCAAAATTTCATTTGGGTTAGCCTAAAATCAGTTTCTAAGTTGTCTAATACATTAAGGAATTAATTTCTTGAGTTGGGAATCCATCATTAAGCCTATTTCATATTTCAATTGCTGACTGTAATAAGTATATCAGATCTGATATAATTTTGGAAATCACATCATCACAGGCTGAAATCTTTTGATAATTCATGTGGGCAAGTTTGGAAAATTTTCGATAAATTTTTGTTATAAAGATAGTATTGATAGCTTATTGTTTTCATTGTCATATTGTTGTTGTCATAACATTCGTTTGTTGTTGTCCTACACAATTCACTGTTGTCCTAAAAAACAATTCTCTGAAAGTTAGGAGTTTTAATATCATTGTGGAAGTAGCTGTCATAAGAATCTAGAAGGGTGATCTTCTTGATTGCAGCAAGCATTTCCCTAATATCATAAAGTCTTTTTTGCTGCTCTTTTTTATGACTGAAACATATTGGTTGCCATAGATTAAATTCTGAAATTTCAAGTGATTTGAGTTCATAACACAATTCAAAATTTGTTTGATATGTTTGGCTTAGTTTGGCATTTTAATTTTACTTCTGCCATTAGAGAATTTGTTGTTGTCCTAAATCTAATCTTTGAAAATAAGTGCTTTTGGATGATTGTTTGCATAAATTTAGGTCAACTAATTTTTGGTACAATTATTGGCAATAAAATCCAATTTTAAACTCCTATTTTTTGAGTTTTTGAATCACACACACACAAGCTCATTGCCTAAAGGAAATTCATTTCAAACACTTGGAACAGATAAGTCTAATGTTTTAAATTGCCCAAAGATTTTCTTGTTTGGTGAATGGTAAATATTTTGAAATCTATTAAGCTAAGTATCATTGAAAAGGCTTGCATTCGATTTGGATCTAATAGAAAACTTGGGTTATTTGAATATCTCTTAACTAGTTTTGGAATTTTCAAGTAATTGTCATTGAAGCATAAATTGCATAAATGCTCTAGTTCTCTTTCTTGGCATTAATATCGTTATTGGCTTGTGGCTATTATAATTTTTGGCGTATTAGTAATCTTTCTTTAAGAGCATATATCTTGTGTATCTTATTGGCACTTGAGATATTTGGCACTTTGTCTTGTATAAGATTGTCTCTTCATTTCATTAAGTACTCGTCATAAAGTTAATCAATACTAAGTACTTGAGTCTTAAACGATCTTACCTCAAGACTATTCACTCATCCCTTTGCCAATCGCATATTGCATCTCTTTTCATCATAATAACATTTTCCTTAGCAGCAGTTGTCCATCATGTACTTCGTCCTAAATTTCTTAGCAAGATAGTTGACTCTACAAGGCACTGGTATTGTATAAATCGAATCATTTAACTGTTCCTAGATCTAAACAAGTATTTCGTCACTCAACTATGTCTCCCGGACTGGTTGGTTCCCAACTAGTCCTCCTTCATTCCATTTTTGTAGGGTCCACCCCCCTTAGTCTATCGTAGGGAGACAATTTAAACGAAGAGATTGGGGATCAAGGTGACAGCCCCCGATCTAAGCCGTTGTCACAGTGCCTGGACATTCTAAGTGACAACACCATCATTTGGCAATGTATTGAAAAGCAACTTCTTTGCATTACTTTTTCCAATGGGTATCTAAGGTGGGTTGAATTAGACTTGGCTAGGAGGCAATGGCACTAGTAGAGGCATAGTTGGGGGAAGGCACTTGCTCTCGTAGGTTCTAAAAAATTTTCCTCTTCCATGCAATTTATGCTTTTATTGTCTTTTCCCTAGCCTTCTCCTCTTCAAACTTCTCAAAATTTTGAATGTATTCTACCCTAATATGTCATAACACTTCCTTTGGTGCATCACTTGGGGTTACCTGGCCTCTTATACCAGCTATGTGTCATTTCAACCTATAAATACCCCCTCACCCCCGCATTGCCATTAGGTGATTGTAATATTTACAAATCATATTGCCATCAATGTGTGATAGCTTTGAAACTAGCTCGTGAGTTTGTTAACCAAACAGCTTGGAATATAAAGTAATCTATTGAGGATAAAATATATAATGTATAAATTGTATGAGAGAATTGATATATTCAGTTACAAATGAGGGCCCCATATAAATCCTAGGTGAGATGCCCCTAGGACTTATATGGGGCATCTCACCTTTGGGGATGGGAGGACAACAGGGCAAGGGGATGAGTTTTGGGTACAGCTAGAGTGCAACCCAAAATTTTCTGGGGGATGACAAGTTGGGGCCGACAATTACACACACACACACATATATAAAATAAGCTCCAACCATATTCACCTCCATCTTCCAACCATAAAAATGAAGGATGTAATCCCAAGTAACAGATTCTAGCATCTCACTAACAACGTTCTCTCCATCAAAATTGCATGTTGTTGGGGAAGACGAATATCTTCATTAACAGAGGTTTCTCCACCCAAAAATCCATGTTGTTGGTGAAGTTGAAGATCTTCATGTTTGTTTTCAAATGCTATTGTTGAAAATGTAGTGATGGAAGGTCTAGTGATGCCAGAAGGCTTGCCCTGAAGGACAAGCTAAGAAATATCTGGATGACCAAAGGAGAGAACATCATTATGTTGGAAATACTGAGAGGGGGATGAATTAGTATTTCTTAGCAATTAGTAACTTATTAATCTTTTCAGAGCATTAATTATTCTTCAACATGAATTCAAAGCATAAGCAAACAATAGACAGTAGACAACAAAATTTATTTTAGGTAGAAACCCTTCCGAGAGAAAAACCACCAAATGCTTCTCTAATAATTTATGAGTACATTAATGCTTAAGCTCCAACTGAAAAGGGAAGCCCCAAATCCCTAGTACTCTAGAAAAGCGTTCAATTTTCCAGCTCCAACTGGAAGGACACTCCAACACCCCGGTTTTATCAACAGTTGTTGAAAGGAAGCTCCAACACCCTAGGCTAGTTCCAACTAGCTCTAGCACCACCCTACCACCCTCAAGTGTTTTCAAGCTCCAACCTGAAGGTGACTTCAACCACCTACCTAGCACCACCTAACCACCCTGAAAATGATAATGAACTTGACAATTATTGTGGGCTCCCGTACCAGGGACAATGACCCACTTACAATGAGTAGACTTTTGTATACTACTGTGGGCTCTTGTACCAGGGACAATGACCCACTTACAATAAAGCAATTAATAGACAACTTCAAAAGATAAGACAATGAACTTCCATCAATGAAACCTTACTACAATAGCGACAAGAACCCTTTCTGCAAGTACAGATCTTCTATGATGGGACAATAGAACCCTTACTGCTATACTGCTGCAACTGATATCTCAGTGAGACCCAAACACCAAAACTTCTGACTGCTGCATAGTGATGAAGATAATGTAGTGCTTGACAACCAGCCTTCTTTAATTGCACAGTACTTTACAACCACTGAATCAATCAATTGTTGTATGGTAATGAAGTGATTGAACTGAAGTACCTTGTGATATCAAGAATGATAGGCCTTTGTCCTTGCTGAAAGTATTAACAAGAATGAAACAAAGACAAGACTACTGTACTCTCAATGTGAATACCCTCCCTGTTCAGTATTCCTTACTGCTTGAGACCTTTATATATTTCTTGAATTTTATGTTTCGACTCACCATAGCATGTTTTTGAATTAATGCCCACTCATGTGTGAACTGTCAAGGTCGGCTTCAATGACATGTAGGCTCAAGAAGCCCAAAGGACATGTCTTTTCACCCTCGTCGATTCATATAAATACAAGAGACCTTCATCCTCATTTGGCACTTCATCACACTCACATATCTTATCTCTCCTCTTCCTATTGGTTCATACAACCCAGAGAAAAAGGGTTTTTCTCACGTGTGTGAAGGACAAGGGGCTGTTTTTCTGGGCCGAATTACAAAGTTGTTGCAAGTCAAATTATAGAGCAGTTGCAGAGCATTTACCAGCATTGACCACGCACTTTCACCTATCATTTGACTGCAATTTTTTCCACTAAAATTTCAATTTTTGCGGGCTGTAGCTTTTGGCACCAAAACCGAGAAGTTCTGGGCACTTTGACCTAGCCTGACTGCAGGGTTAACCACAGAAAATTGCAGGGCGTTGACCTATATGAAATAGACATCATTTGACTTCAGTTTTGGGTGGAAATTTTTTATTTTTGCAGTCCGCATTAGAAGGCACGAAAATCAAGGAATTCTGAGCAATTTGACTGTTGTTGACTTCCTGGTTTGACCACAGAATATTGCAAACTGTGATAGCACTCACTCTCCATTGACAAAGGTTGACTGGAGTTTTTGGAGCTGTTTTGGCTGATCCTTGACCAGTAAAAGAGGCCACATTGACTGGGCACTGACCAAATTATATTAGAGCAGATTTGCCCTTGATTTGACTGTTGTTGACTTGACTAGTTAGGGCAGTCAACTGCTGTTGACTTTTTGCAGATTTGACAGTTGACCAGATTTGACTCTTCCTCATCATCTTTGACATTGGTATATTGATTTGTTTGGATATTGGATATTGACATTGGACATTGGCTAGTCAAAGTTTGACTTTGACTCTTGGAAGATGTACTCTCTCTGCTGAATATTTGAAGACAATCTAATAGAAGAAAATTTGCAAGAGTTTTTCCCTGGTCATTGACCAAATATTGTGTCCCTTGTCTCTTGGATGCCTTTCGTTGTGCAATTGTCTAATTGTTCTATCTACTATTGCTCTACTATCATTGGATAATTGAAGAAGTAAATTATTAAATTGGAAGCTATTGGATATTGCTGAGGTAACAGTTGCAGCATAGAACAAATTGATGAAAAATTGACAAAGGAAGCATCTTCAATTAAAACAACGAGAAAGGGATCACTGGGACTGTTAATCACATTTGATACTAGTACAACAGACCAATGGAATGCTTAATGCATCTCTAGGTTTTAAGGAAGTCTTTTAAAGCGAAGCACGAGTAAATTAAACTAGTTTCGACTGAAAATCGCTCTTTTCCAATTTCCAATGAAAGCTGTCTTCAATTTTTACTTATCAAAGAAGGGCAGAGTATGGAAAGTGTTTCGCCTTTAGAGTTATTTGATTGAGGCCTGCTTCGCACAGATTGCTGTGTAGAATTAATTATGTTTTCATGGCCCAAAGCATAATATGCTCTGTAAATTTTGTTAACGTACATCCAAAGTTACTCTAAACAACGTTGAAAATATGATGGAATCTATGTTACCAGACACAGAGAACGGGCAACGAAACAGAAAATATCATGCATATAGAACTGATTGTTAGTGTACAATGCACTGCCCCTTCCAGAGAATATCATGCATATAGAACTGATTGTTAGTGTACAATGTGATGCCAAGACCGGCATGGAAACAGGATGGAATGAGAGAGAGGTCTACTGGTTAGGTTTCTGGTGACATGGGAATTTACTAAATTTGCTCTAAACATATTTACTAATCCTGATTGATCTACCACTGTGAATCGGCCCTAATTTTCACCAATATCAAACATTTGTTAAATTAAATCAGGATGAGATCGCTAAAATTTATCCGATGCAAAGTAGATAGAATGCACACTTTTCGCATGTGATAGAAGCAGTTTTGCAACTTAAACAAATTACGAAACCAAGCAGTCTGATTGAAATGTATGTGATGCCGAGGGTTTAGAAGCATCGAGACAACATTCTTCGCGAAAAAAATCACTATTGCTAATGGACCACGCTCTTTATAAAAATTATCTTCAGGTAACATGCAACAAAGATTCAGAACTCTCTTCAACAAATTTATCTGAACATCAAAGTTCTTGAAAATGTACAGCAACATACCTCGGAGGATTGATTGGAGATCCGAGCGGCAAGTAAACTTCAGATCGAAGGACTAGAGAGTAGCGTACCTTCGGATTAGGATCTGTCGAGTGCCGAAGATATTACGGTGAATTGATGAACAAACTGGTACCGGCAGCTCGGTTTCTTTCTATATGCAAATGGAGAATTAGATGACCGTGTTATTTTAACTCTGGAATTGGGTCTAACAAATGAACATGTAAATGATATGTCTTTGAAAACAAAATTAAAGTTTTAAACTAAATTTAAAAATTTTATTTTATTTTCCTTTTAGGAAATGTATTAAACAAAAGTTTAATTTTATTTTATTTTCTTAGACAAAAGTTTTAGTTATAATTTTTGGAAGGAAACAAAAAAAATTGTTTCATTTATTTAATTGGTTTTTTAGGGTTTAATTTAATATATTTTTTATTGGGTTTTTTGAACATTCTTCTTATAAATTGTTAGATTTTTTTTCCTTTTCATTTATGAATTTTTGTTTTTTTACATAGATGAAGTATTCACTCAAAATATTAGATGGTTTGATATTTTATCACATAGTTCTTGGTATAAATTACTTATACATAGAGTTATAATTGTCTTTGTCAAGTTAATTAATTTTAAACACATAGACTTGTCCCATTTCAAACACCCTAATGGGGACCACTCTCCTTTGTATTAACTAATTTTACAAGAAAAAAAATTTAAAAGAATATATATATAGAGAGAGAGAGAGGGGAAAATGGTCCCCATATGGGGTGTGGGTTGTTTGGAAAGGGACAAGAGGGGGGACGCAAATGTTGTCCCTCCATGCATTAAGACGATGGTTAATTATCCTCGACCCTCGAATGATTCAATTTGGTAAACCCCTTTCATGTGCAATGGTCATTTTTGTAGGTGAAGGCTCGTACAATGAATAGTGTTGCCACCTTGCACACAAGTAGAAAAGACTAGCACTCGATTTCGACATCATGTCTAGTTTTATGGTTATCCATGGCTTGTATATTCTCTGTTCAAGAAACTGTGGTGAGAGTAATTTAGGTTATTTTCAATTTGTTTGTTATTTTTCAATTTGCTTAATGTTACCTCTCGACCTTCACAACAAGAATGAAGTACTTTGTGGTCGTTTTCTTTTCTATTTTCATGTCTTTAGGAAGGAATGGGGCTTCCCTCTCCCTTTCCCATTTATCACAACCTATTATCTTGCGAGGTTTTTTTGCTAACACTTCCTTGGTGGTTTGTAGCCTCTCCCTCCCATGGTGTTTTACCCTCCCTCTCGCTCCTCTTCACTTGTATGTCCCCTCTCGTGCTTCACACCCCCATTAACCATACATTGTTATAGAGAGTTCTACCAATCTTACTCTTCCAGATTAAGCAATAATTTATTCAATTGTGAATAGCATGCCTCGTCAATGCGCTCTAGTATGACATGGAGCAACCTATTATCGAGAGCAAGGACGCTCTCGTGCCCAACAACGGGAAGAATGCTCAGTGGCTAGATTTAGAGAACACACCCCACAACCAATGCAATAGGAGATTGTTTGGAAAGGGAAATTGTTGATGGATGTCTTTGTCTTACAAATTCAAATGTCTTGGCTAAAGTGGTTGATTGGGTCGTGAACACAAGTCAGACCAAAGGCCACTACACCAATATATCTATACCAATGAAATATATTGGCATTAAATTTGTTACCAGGACAAGTGTTGGTGGACATAAATCAAGCTAAATAAGAGATCATTTTTATGCCAGATGAAATGTAATTGAGCATGTGCTCCATGGATATAAGCCTTATGAGAATCAAGACGAACTTTGGCATTCCTCTTGACCTTGGATGCTCTGTAGGCTACAATCATGAGCTCATTCCATTGGAGGTGTCCAAATCTGACAAATCCTAGATATGATGTCCATGCTACACTCTCTTTTAAATTTATATTCTACATTTATTTGCTTTTAGTACAAGGATGGCCCTAGAGGCCTAGTATCTTAGATCGGTCTAGATGTTCTTTGGATTTTTATCAGTAAACTTTATATTTAGTTATTGTTCAAATTGAAGTTTTGTATGTAGTTTGGTTTCCCTAGTGGTTAACTAGGACAAGCTTCAAATATTTTGGATGTATATCTCTGAATTACAGGAATGGAAAATTTTACCTCACAAAAAAAACATAGAGGAGAGTGGTAAAGCTCATCATTTTGTTGTATAGATTTATTTTGCTAATGGAAAGTTGGAGTTGATATTATACTTAATAATTGCGCAAATTATGTACATGATTGTATGTTGTCAAGAGTTGGTCTAATTGTTCAAAGCACATTTTTCCTTATAAGAGGACACAAGTTCAAATCGAGGGGAGGGTAGAGTATGCACACCTCCATCAACTTTAGCGGTCAAATTGTTGTGGGAGTCGGGTCCATGATCCCACAAACAAGGAGGTGTCATACACTAATATGGTGTTTGGCTTGGTCGTGGCCTTAAAAATATATAAGAGATTTTTTTTAAAAGAATATATATATAGAGAGAGAGAGAGGAAAATGGTCCCATATGGGGTGTGGGTTGTTTGGAAAGGGACAAGAGGGGGGGCACGCAAATGTTGTCCCTCCATGCATTAAGGCGATGGTTAATTATCCTCGACCCTCGAATGATTCAGTTTGGTAAACCCCTTTCATGTGCAATGGTCATTTTTGTAGGTGAAGGCTCGTACAATGAATAGTGTTGCCACCTTGCACACAAGTAGAAAAGACTAGCACTCGATTTCGACATCATGTTTAGTTTTATGGTTATCCATGGCTTGTATATTCTCTGTTCAAGAAACTGTGGTGAGGGTAATTTAGGTTATTTTCAATTTGTTTGTTATTTTTCAATTTGCTTAATGTTACCTCTCGACCTTCACAACAAGAATGAAGTACTTTGTGGTCGTTTTCTTTTCTATTTTCATGTCCTTAGGAAGGAATGGGGCTTCCCTCTCCCTTTCCCATTTATCACAACCTATTATCTTGCGAGGTTTTTTTGCTAACACTTCCTTGGTGGTTTGTAGCCTCTCCCTCCCATGGTGCTTTACCCTCCCTCTCACTCCTCTTCACTTGTATGTCCCCTCTCGTGCCTCACACCCCCATTAACCATACATTGTTATAGAGAGTTTTACCAATCTTACTCTTCCAGATTAAGCAACGATTTATTCAATTGTGAATAGCATGCCTCGTCAATGCGCTCTAGTATGACATGGAGCAACCTATTATCGAGAGCAAGGACGCTCTTGTGCCCAACAACAGGAATAATGCTCAGTGGCTAGATTTAGAGAACACACCCCACAGCCAATGCAATAGGAGATTATTTGGAAAGGGAAATTGTTGATGGATGTCTTTGTCTTACAAATTCAAATGTCTTGGCTAAAGTGGTTGATTGGGTCGTGAACACAGGTCAAACCAAAGGCCACTACACCAATATATCTATACCAATGACATATATTGGCATTAAATTTGTTACCAGGACAAGTGTTGGTGGACATAAATCAATCTAAATAAGAGATCATTTTTATGCCAGATGAAATGTAGTTGAACATGTGCTCCATGGATATAAGCCTTATGAGAATCAAGACGAACTTTGGCATTCCTCTTGACCTTGGATGCTCTGTAGGCTACAATCATGAGCTCATTCCATTGGAGGTGTCCAAATCTGACAAATCCTAGATATGATGTCCATGCTACACTCTCTTTTAAATTTATATTCTACATTTATTTGCTTTTAGTACAAGGATGGCCCTAGAGGCCTAGTATCTTAGATCGGTCTAGATGTTCTTTGGATTTTTATCAGTAAACTTTATATTTAGTTATTGTTCAAATTGAAGTTTTGTATGTAGTTTGGTTTCCCTAGTGGTTAACTAGGACAAGCTTCAAATATTTTGGATGTATATCTCTGAATTACAGGAATGGAAAATTTTACCTCACAAAAAAAACATAGAGGAGAGTGGTAAAGCTCATCATTTTGTTGTATAGATTTATTTTGTTAATGGAAAGTTGGAGTTGATATTATACTTAATAATTGCGCAAATTATGTACATGATTGTATGTTGTCAAGAGTTGGTCTAATTGTTCAAAGCACATTTTTCCTTATAAGAGGCCACAAGTTCAAATCGAGGGGAGGGTAGAGTATGCACACCTCCATCAACTTTAGCGGTCAAATTGTTGTGGGAGTCGAGTCCATGATCCCACAAACAAGGAGGTGTCGTACACTAATATGGTGTTTGGCTTGGTCGTGGCCTTAAAAATATATTATTATTATTATTATTTATTATTTTTTTGTTTATCTTGTCGTAATATAGTTATCATAGGAATAAAAACAATAAATATGGTGGAGAATTTACAGGAGGACGATGGTTGAGAATATAAGACAATATTGATAATGTGTTGTAGAAGAAGGGCACAATGGGGTTGCCTCTATCGATGCTCAATCTCATGATATAACAGGGGGTGATTGATTGCTATGTCCTTGTTGATGGTTGTAGATGTAATTTTTTTACTAAGGAGGACTAGTGAGTAGGGTTTTGAGCAAAAAACTTGGAGTTACGATGGGTTATCTAGCCACATTTTGAGCTTTTTTCACATGTCATAGAATGTTTAGCACTGCAAAGGGCATGTAGTTTCTCTCTATTTTTGTTTTCCACTAAGAATGGTGGATTTGTACACTCTAATTGGAATTCCATGGTATTGATATTCATGGTAGATAACTGAATTGTTCTCAATTTTGTAAAAATCATAGACCAAAGAAATTGAAGAAATAACCCTTTAAGGCCTACCAACCATCTATTTTCATAGGACTATCTATGTTACATTTGGAGATAGTTGAAAACATATCATTGAACACTCGATAGGTCATTCTTGGTGTGCTTTACAAGTATGGGCTAGTGGAAGGAGGAATCTCCACAAGTAGAGGAGGAGAGTTTCATTAGGTGGTAACTAGGGTTTTTGCATGGTGATCTTTGATCATGAGGGTGTCATGAAGGGTTGATGAGGATTGGAAAATGGGTATAGAGGAGGATGACCTAGATTATTTACTAAACTTGATAGGGGGATAACAAATCTAATCCAATGCAAGTATTGGTATATAGGAGAGACATTGGACACTTGTAGTCTTTATCAATCGAGGTCTCATCTGCTAGGGGAGGCCACTTTAGCTAATTTAATGGGATAACAAATCTAATCCAATGCAAGTATTGGTATATAGGAGAGACATTGGACACTTGTAGTCTTTATCAATCGAGGTCTCATCTGCTAGGGGAGGCCACTTTAGCTAATTTAGATGAGTTGGCTTAATAGTTGATCAATAAAGGCTTTGAGCCCACATGTAAGTTTTAAACCTTATACGACAATGTAATGCATATGAATTTTCTTAATAAATAGGAAAACAAAATAATTGCAATCACTTATTACATAGATATTTACCTCGAAAACCCAAATAGGGAAAACTAGCAAGCCATTTAGAGGTGCACCCCTAATTTTTATTATCAATTACTTCATTTTTTACAATGCAAATATATATGATCACATGGCATCCAAAACCCCTACAACTTCAATTCCTTAACCAAAATTAGAAAACAATGGGCTAAACCACTAAAAGAAAAAATTGTATACTGAAAACTACAAAAAAATGAACATAAAAAGTAACTCTTGTTTTTCAGTAGGAGTGGGTGGTGAGGAAGCCCTCTTCATCCACTATGACCCCCCATTCTGACCTCCCCACTGTGCCTAGTACATATAAATCACATGTGTGGCTAGTTGTGTAAAGAATATAACACATACCCAACACCATGGCTTGAGAGAAGGAAGGGGTGATGGGATCATGTAATGCTCCTTCCAAGGATCATCAATCATGGAGGTTCGCCTCATTCAAATATCTATGATTTGCATTCAACATATATATGCATCTTAATCTCCTTGCATGAAGAGGACAAAGGAAAAATGCATTCAAGGTACGTTAGTGCATACCCTCAAACCAAGGCTAGTAGTGACTTTGAAACCCAATGCAATCGTGTAACTGAAAGAATGGATAGTTTCTATGTTTATAGACAAAGGAGTAATGCATATCTACAAACCTTAATTCTCCTGGCTTAAAGAGGATGAGGTAATAATGAGTTCAAGGTATGTTACTACAACCCTCAAACCAAGGGTAATAGTGAGTTTGAAACCCAAGGCAATTATGTAGTTGGAAGAAAGGATAGTTTCTCTATTTTTTCTTTTGTTGTTGAAATGTTGGACTAAAAGCTTATGAGTGTAGCCCCTCCCTCCTAATTCAAGGTTGTAGGGTTACATTCACTAGAGGATTCGAGGAAACCCAAGTGATGTAACTGTATCAAAAAGGCCTGAGAGATTGTTAACTTGAACTTAAGCATCACCTAAGCATCTTCCCTCCCAACACCTCTATCCACATGTCTAACCCTCATGTCCCATTGTTCCATTGTCCCCACCGTTCACCACTTATTATTATATTCGTTGACATTTCTGGTTCCCCAATTGAAGACCCTGTCAACCATCACACCTATAACCAACATTCTTGTCCCTCACATATTTAACTTTATTTAATTAATGATATATAATTTAATTATATAGTTTAAATTTATATGTATATGTATATGTATATGTATATACAGTGGGTTCTGCCAAGAAGAATATGACTAAAATGGTGAACAACAATGAGTTCGACATAAATTGTTGTAGAGGCGAATTCAATTGCATGTGATATCATCTTAGCATCTTGGAAAAGTCGCAAACATATTTAAGTGAAGGGAAAAAAAATCGATAGATAAGATGGGCCAAATACTACAAAGAGACGACGAAATTTACGAAACCATCAAAAGGATTAATGACCATAATGAACAGATTAATCAACTAATGGAGAATATGAACTCGTTAATAATACATTCTTTTCTCAATCGAAGGCTCGTAACTAGCCTGCAAAATGCCAGTGAACATGACCATCAGGAGCATCCTAAGATACTTTTCAGTTAGTCAATATCGTACTAGAATTCCACGCAGAAACCATCAATGAATTAAGAGTGAATTACCAAAATATGATGGTAAGGATCATAGAGGAGCAACTATTTGGATTAACAAAATGGATGAAATTTTTGGAGAAAATCCCCCATTAGGTGAAAGGGAAAAGATAATGAACGCTTCCAACACCTTATAAGGTGAAGCGTATGACTGGTTCCTTTGGTGAAGTGTGATGTTCATTATGTTCATTGGCAAGGGTTCACAACAACATTATTAAAAAGGTTTCATGACGAAGAGGATAACAATTTGTACAACAAATTTATACATCTCAAGCAGAAGGGAATTATAAGTGAATATACCCATGAATGGGAAGTATTGGTGATACAACAAAATGGATTTATTAAAGAACAATTACTTAAAATGTATGTATGTGGACTAAAAGATTATATCTGCACTAAGATAAAACTATGGAAACTTGACACTATCGAAGATGCCATGTATGCGACACAAAAAAAATAGATTCAATAAGACAGTGTTCATAGGTTCCGAGAAATCAAGAAAATATTCAAAGGAAAAATCAAGTAAAATTTTATGAGATAAATCTAACAAATATATTGATCCGAATTGGATCCATAAAAGACTGTCAAGAACCATGACTGTATCAGGTCGGAGCAAATCTCTAAGGAAATCCAAAGCAGCGATCAAAAACACCCTGAACCAGTGGTAATGGTAGCCAGCGTGGAACGACGAGGACCTCGGTCAAAGCGCGCTGACCGAGGCCCATGGAGACTGTGCGGGAAGCAAAATTAGCCCCTGGGAGCCCCGGATTGGGAAACAGAGGTGGATTTTGATGCGCGATTGCAAACAGGGACAAAATGGAGGAAGCCCAAGCACTTGGACGCATGGCGAACCGGAGAACCGCGGGCGGAAAAGGCAAAAAATGCTAATCGTACAAGGCGGGACCCGCACTCTGGAAACTGACGGTATTGATCGGGGCGCCCTCAAACGGTAAACGATTTTGGAGAAAGTGGAGCGATCCCACTCAATGATTGATGCGTGGTGGCAGAGGTGAGAGAAAACCGTCGTTGATCACGCGTTATCGGTCGAGTAGGTCAACCGCGCGGGACGTGCGTACAATGTTGGATCTGGGGAATCCAGATCGGATGGCTGAGATTGCGCTCGATGAAGGAAGTGGAATTGATGAAAGGTTAAGCCGCGTTTGTAAAGATTTGAGGTCCATTTGACTGCCACGGTGGAGGAAAACCGCATCCACGATGTAACTGAAGAAACGAACCGACGAATAGACTGGCGCTGTTCAGAGGGGGACACGTGGCCACTCCCTGAGCGTTTATGCTGACACCGAACAAGGAACTTCAAGCGTAGCTGCAAAAGGTGAATTGACAGAGGCGGAAGAGGAATCGAACAAGCATGAGTTCGAATGGCTAAAAGCCATGAACAGCGAAACAAAGTACACGGTTGAACACTGAGAGACAGAAACCAGATGAGAAGGCAGTAAAGCAACAGTAGGGAAAGACAGAGGGCCGAGCTGACCAGCGGCAGCGTCGAGCACCAGAGCTTGAGAGACTCAAGCCATCCCATAGAGGAATCTATCCGGGCTAAGCACCACATTGGGCTCTTGCCATTGTAGACCAGAAGGTCACAGAGCTGGTAGGAAGAAGAAGAGTCTGTGTACTCTAGTGGCTTAGGGAATCCCAAGAACCACCCTGCTAAGCAAACCTGCTTTAGGAGAGCTCACATTGAGTCCCTGCATTGTAATTATCTGCTTAAAGGCACAATAAAACAAGGCCACCACTAAAAGTTGGACCGACGATGTAGCCCAAGAGGACAGGGTGAACTCCTTATTAAAAACTCTTGTGCCTTTATGTTGGCTTACTATATTTCTGTGTCTTTCCATTTTAAATGTCTGTGTATTGGCAATCTGATCAATCCGTTGTTTCCATAAAACAAAACACACACCAGCACATGAGTCTGTAATACCTTTGTTTAATAAATCTTTAACTGATGTCACTCATAGGGTGATGATCAAGTGGTATTAGAGCTCTAGGCTGTCAGGTTAGACAAGCTTGTATTGGTTTAGCCGTGAATGCTCACTAGATCAAAGCTCAAATTAGGAGAAGGAGAGTTGGTGGAAACTAACCCTAAAATTGGGAGAGTCTATTCTCGGAAGACAATGTCAGAGGAAGGTGTTATGGGGCCAAACCCTCAGTTCATAGAGAGTTTCCTAGCTATAAAGTCTATGGTAGAAGAAATGTATAGGGACTTTAGAAAGCATAAGGATGAAGATTCATTAGGCTCGAAGCAAGATAAAGAAGAGGATGAATCTCATTCCCATGACCACTCAAAAGGGAAAAGGAAAGAAGAAAGTTTTCCCACACCTCCTAATAGCCCTGTGCATAATAAGAAAGCATATTTGATCGAGTTAGATGTTAAATTTGATTTGCCTATATATGATGGAGAGCTAAATGCTGAAAAGTTGGACAATTGGATTAGACAAATTGATTTATATTGCAAGGTACAGAACATAGACTCAGACAAGAGTAAGATTCAGCTGGCAAGCCTACGCCTAGGAGGCACTGCCTTGGTTTGGTGGGAAGGCAAAACCCAAGCTGATATGAAGAAGCATGGTAAGACCATCTCTGTCTGGAGTGACTTTGTTTCTACCATTAAGAAGCAGTTCTATCCATTGGCCTACATGCAACAAGCCATGATGAGTTGGCAAACTCTTCGGTAGTTGAAAGGGGAAAGCGTGCAAGGGTACACTCAAGAATTCAGAAAGAGAGCATTGATGTTGGGTATCTCATTAGACTCACCAGAAACTCTTTTGAACTACATTGGTGGTCTACACAGCTACATGAGGCATACCATCCTCATGTTTAATCCCACTAGTATAGATGAGATATCTATACAAGCTACTCATCTAGAAGCTAGAGGAAAGAATGGCAATCCAGAAGTTGGGGGACCGTCCCAACTCACTGTAAGCAAGAGCAAGGAGAAAAGAAAGCAGAAGTGGAAAGCAAGGAAGGCTAACACTGCACAGAAAAGCAAAGCTTCATGCACTCACTATAAAAAGGACGGGCATGATGGCGAGCATTGTTGGACTCTTCATCTGGAGCTGAGACCTACGAAGTCCGAGGGCAAGAAGAAGAAGGTTGTTGCAGCTATTCAGAAAGATTTGGAGTCAGAATCGGGAGATGAAACAATCATTGCAGCCACAGGTATAAAAGGTAAGAATTCTGAAGCATCTACTAGTAATTCTGCTCAGTCTGTTATTGATGAAGAACATGAGAGAAAAAGACATGAGCTTTTCCATATTCGAGTTATTTCCAAAAATCAAAAGATTGATACTTTGTTTGATAGTGGCTCACAAGTAAATCTAATTTCTGAAGCAATTGCAAAGAAATTGGGATTGGCAACTACACCTCACAAGAAACCATACCCATTAGGATGGTTGAATGACAAGGTACAACTACAAGTGACTAGACAGTGCAAACTCAAGTTTTCTTTTGGGTCAGCATTTGTAGATGAGGTTGAGTTAGACATAACTCCTTTGGATATATTTGGAATTGTTTTGGGGAGTCCTTACTTGTATGATAGAAAAACTATTTTCTATAGAGCTGAGAACAAGTATCTACGTGTTAAAGATGGAATCAAATACTTTGTAAGAGCTCATAAACTCAAGAATAATTATACTCTCATAAATTCAGCGTAGATGAAAAGAATGATAAATTCGTGCAAACAATTCTTACTAATGGTTGTAAAGGAAAAGAAAACTGATAAAACCAATGTATTTGAAGGCTATAATGCTAAACAACAAACTAGTATAGAAAAGATTGTTTCAGAGTATGATGTTCTGTTTCAGGAACCTAAAGGTTTGCCACCCAAAAGGGAAATAGTACATGATGTTATTTTGCAGCAAGATGTTCCATTGCCTAACATTGGAATGTACAGGTTGTCTGCTTTAGAGAATGCTGAAATCAAGAAGCAGGTGCAGGAGTTGCTCAAGAAGGGCTTCATTAGGCCTAGCACATCACCATGTGGGTCACCAATTATTTTGGTGAGAAAGAAAGATGGCTCGTGGAGAATATGCATTGATTGCTGAGCACTGAATAAGATAACAATAAAAAATCGTTATCCCCTTCCTCGCATAGATGATATTTTAGATGAATTGAAGGAAGCTGTTTATTTCACCAAGCTGGATTTGCACAGTGGATACCATAAGGTCAGAGTTGCAGAGCAAGATGCATGGAAGACTAATTTCAAAACAAAGCAGGGATGGTATGAGTGGCTGGTTATGCCTTTTGGCTTAACCAATGCTCCTGCTACTTTCATGAGATTAATGAATGATGTACTCGGGCCTTTTCTTGATGATTTTGTTATTGTGTATCTGGATGACATTTTGATTTTTAGTAAAATGTGGGAGGAACACTTAAAGCATGTTAAGCAAACATTAGATGTTTTGAAAAGGGAAAAACTTTATGTTAAACTCTTAAAATGTGAATTTGGCAAAACATCTCTAAATTATTTGGGTCATATAGTAGGGGGTGGTGAATTGAAATTAGATCCCTCTAAAGTGGCAGTCATTGTAAACTGGCCTAAACCCAAGTCTGCTACAGAAGTGAGAAGCTTCTTAGGAGCAGCACAATATTGGAGGAAGTTCATTTCTAACTTTTTCTCAATTGAAGCTCCCTTACATGCTTTAACAGGATTGAATAAGGTGTTTTAGTGGGGAGGCAAACATCAGAAAGCCTTCGACACCTTGAAAGAAAAAATTAGTACAACACCTGTACTAGCACTGCCAGATCTACGAAGACCATTTGAGATCCAAACTGATGCCAGTGACTATGCCATGGGAGCAATGTTGACACAACACGATAAATCCATATGTTATCATTCTGATACTTTTAATTCTGTAGTAGTTAACTATCCTACATACGATAAAGAATTGTATGCATTAGTTTAGAGTGTGAAAAAGTGGAAACATTACTTAATGGGCAAAGAGACAGTAATACATACTGATCATCAACC
>APFE030688446.1:265504-280824 GCA_000404065.3 Pinus taeda
TCTACACTCCCAAACTAAGTTGCAACAATCAAGACATTACAGATGGATGGGTTTTCTACAACAGTTTCATTTAGTCATCAGACATAAAAAGGGCATACACAACAAAGTTGCAAACATGTTATCTAGACCCATTATAAATGCATCTACCATACTTAAGCATAACTCTGCGCTACATGAAGGCTACATAGAACAATATGCTCAGGATATGGACTTTAATGATGTATATGCAACTTTGAGTCAAGGCAAAAGAATAGAAGAATTGAACTATCATATGAAGGACCAACTCTTATATCATTGTGGGAAACTCTGCATTCCATAAACTGAGAGAGTAAAGATAATTAGGGAAGCACACACTTCTCTGATATCAGGTCACTTTGGGGTAAGTAAAATAGTTGCGCAGCTGCAAAGGTTCTGCTATTGGCCGAGAATGAGTGAGACAGTTTCTAGATATGTAAAAGGATGTGCCATGTGTGCTAAAAGCAAGCCCAACAACAGAAAATTGGCTTGTACACTCCATTGCCAGTTCCTTCTCACCCTTGGGAAAGTGTTCCCATGGATTTTGTTGGAGGACTGCCTAAATCTAGGAAAGGTCATGATTATCTATATGTTGTTGTGGATAGGTTCAGCAAAATGTGTATTTTGATACTCTTTAGTAAATAGATTACAACTGAACAAACTGCAAAATTGTTCTTTGAACATGTATAGGTTCATTTTGGATTGCCCACTTTGATTATATCTGATCGAGACACCCGATTTGTGGGGAAGTTTTGGTCGAGTCTTTGGGAACTGATAGACACCAAATTAAGGAAGAGCACAACTTTTCATCCACAAACAGATGGCCAAACAGAAGTAGTTAACAGGACGGTGATCTAGTTACTGAGAGGATATTGCAGCCAACACCCTAAGCTTTGGGATGAACACTTGTGTTATGTGCAGCATGCTTATAATAGAGCCAAACACTCTTCTACACAAGGATCTCCTTTTGAGACCTGTTTTGGTTTCACACCAAGGTCACCTTTGGATTTTGTCTTTGGTAAAGATACCATGGTTGATGGACACAGTGATGTGGACAAGGTAGCTAGGTTCATTGAACAGATCTAGGAGATCCACCAGGTCGTACAGGAACAACTGGAAAAGAGCTAGGCCAAGTACAAGGCTAGGCATGATAAGCATCGGATGGAGCATAGTTTTCAAGTTGGAGCCCAAGTCTGGCTGTATATCAGTAAGGATAGGATGCAAGGTGAAGGTAAAAAGCTAAATCCTATCAGGTATGGACCTTTTAGGATACTAGAGGAAATTGGTGAAAATGCTTTTCGCCTTGATCTACCTGCGTACATGCACGTCTACTCAGTCGTAAATGTCGATTGCTTGAGATTATTTGAACCTTCGATGATTGAGGATCCCGAAGAGCAAAGTCAATTGCCTTCTATTGATGACTTGCTACCTGAGTATCTTAATGAGTTGCAGGAAGATACAATGCTGGATAGGAAGGTAAGAACGACGCGCAGTGGACAGGTGGAATACCTCAGGATTGGGCTCAAAGGTTTGAAGCCAAGCAGTGCGAAGTGGATTGAAATTGGACAAGTGAGAAAACAATATCCTCACTTAGTCGATGCTTGAAAACTAACTTTTGGTGGTCCAAAATCTATTTCACTAGGAAAGCCGTGATCCGAATTGGATCCATAAAAGACTGTCAAGAACCATGACTATATTAGTTCGGAGCAGATCTCTAAGCAAATCCAAAACAACGATAAAAAAACACCATGAACTAGTGGCAATGGCAGCCAACGTGGAATGACGAGGACCTCGGTCAAAGCGCACTGATTGAGGTCCATGGAGACTGCGCGGGAAGCAAAATTAGCCCCTAGGAGCCCTGGATTGGGAAACAAAGGTGGATTTTGATGCATGATTAGCACATCGCTAGGGAAACAGGGCCAAAAAGGAGGAAGCCCGAGCACTTGGACGCATGGCAAACTGGAGAATCGCGGGCCGAAAAGGCAAAAAACGCTAATCGTACAACGCGGGACCCGCAGGCGGTATTGATCGGGGTGCCCTCAAATGGTAAAAGGTTTTGGAGAAAGCGGAGCAATCCCACTCAACATTTGATGCGTGGCGATGGAGGTGAGAGAAAACCGCTGTTGATCGCGCGTTATCGGTCGAGCAGGTCAACCGTGTGGGACGTGCGTACAACGTTGGATCTGGGGAATCCAAATCGGACGGCTGAGATTGCACCCGATGAAGGAAGCAGAATCGATGAAGGATTAAGCTGCGTTTGTAAAGATTTGAGGTCCGTTTGACCGCCATGGTGGAGGAAAACCACATCCACGATGTAACTAAAGAAACAAACCGATGAATAGACTGTCACTGTTGAGAGGGGGACACGTGGCCACTCCCTGAGCGTTCATGCTGACGCCGAACAGGGAACTTCAAGCGTAGCTGCAGAAGGTGAATCGACAAAGGCGGAAGACGAACCGAATGGGCATGAGTTCGAATGGCTAAAAGCCATGAACAACGAAACAAAATACACAATTGAACACTGAGAGACATAAACCAGAGAAGAAGGTAGTAAAGCAACAACAGGGAGAGACAGAGGGTCGAGCTAACCAGCGGCAACATCGAGCACCAGAGCTTGAGAGACTCAAGCCATCCCATAGAGGAATTTGTCCGAGCTGAGCATCACGTTGGGTTGTTGCCACTGTAGACCAGAAGGTCATAGAGCTGGTAGGAAGAAGAAGAGTCTGTGTACTCCAGTGGCTTTGGGAATCCCAAGAACCACCATGCCAAGCAAACCTGCTTCAGGAGAACTCACATTGAGTCCCTGCATTGTAATTCTCTGCTTAAAGACACTATAAAACAAGGCCACCACTGAAAGCTGGACCGGAGATGTAGCCCAGGAGAACAGGGTGAACTCCTTATTAAAAACTCTTGTGCCTTTATGTTTTCTTACTGTATTTCTCTGTGTATTTCCATTTTAAATGTTTGTGTATTGGCAATCTGATTGATCTGTTGTTTCAATAACACAAAACGCACACCAACACATGAGTCTGTAATACCTTTGTTTAATAAATCTTTAACTGATGTTACTCATAGGGTGAATATCAGATCATATATACCACCCTAATTATAAGAAGAAGGTAACCACTACCCAAATCCATAGAAGAAGAAGGAAGACAAATGTTGGACATGTGGAGACAAATATCTAGGAGGACAGAAATGTGACATACAAAAACTCTACACTTATGAAGCAGAACAGGAGGAAGACTCAACTAATAATGATTTAAATGAAGAGACTAACAAGGAAATTGAAGCCCCAAGCACAAAAACAAAAGAAGAATCCATGACTAACATTATTATTATTATTTCATTTCAACGTTTGTGGTTTTGTTATTCTTGTGATTGCAACAAGACAAATGTTAGTCATGGATTCTTCTTTTGGTTTGGTTGCTTGGGGCTTCAATTTCCTTGTTAGCTATTATATATATATATAATATATATATATATATATTTTATATCATATATATATTATATATATATATATATATATATATATATATATATAATTATATTCTTATATATTCATTGTGCTAGTAGACACCAAAATCACTCATAATTCTATAAATGTAAATGTTGCAAGGAAACTAAACCTAATTGTGTACCTAGGAGCCGATATAATATTCATAATGGAAGACAATAAAAGAATAGATGGAGCTGGAAAATGTCACAAGACTAAATTACAATCAAGTGATTATGAATTGGAGCCTAGCTTCTACACAGTGCCTTGTGAGGAGTAGACATTGTTTTGGGAATACAATAGTTACAACCACTGGGAACATACTCTTCAAATCATTAGAAGTAATTCATTAAGTTAAAATGGGCCAGTAGAAGATATAAATTGTCCATATTCCAACCACCTTCAACTCAAATTGTATCTGCACAACAAATCAAAAAACTTATCAAGAAAGAAGCTCTATTATATATCACACAATGTCAACAAATATAATTATTAACTACAAATGTAGTTCAATCACAACAACCAAAGATTGTAGCCCTCATCCAAAGGTATAACAAAGTATTTCAAAAATTTCCTATGAAGTTACCAACCAAAAAGAAGATTGAACACATTATAGAAGTTAAACCATATGCCATTCTTGTTAATATCAAACCATGCCACTATGCTCATCATCACAAAACAAAGATAGAGAAGCTAATTCAAGATTTGCTAAAATGTCGAGTTATTACAAAAAGTAGAAGCCTTTATGTAGCTCCAATGGTATTGGTTCAAAGGAAGGACGGATCTTTTCGACTATGTAGAATATAAAGGGTTAAACAAAATAACTTTAAAAGAATAAAAAAATAAAAACAAATTTCCTATTCCATTATATATGAGTTGTTAGACGAACTACACAACATAGAGTATTTCTCAAAATTACATCTAAAGTCAACTTATTATCATACACGATTAAGTCTAGAAGAAGTCAACGAGACTGCTTTCAGAACTAATGAAGGACATTATGAATTCAAGGTGGTGACATTCGGTTTAACAAATGCCCAAGCTACATTCCAACGAACTATGAATGATTGTTTTCATCCATATTTATGAAATTTTGTATTAGTTTTATTTGATGATATCCTTATCTACAACAAAATTGGGAAGGAGCACCAAGAGGATGCACTTTTCTTACTAACAAAACCAGTTCTATGCAAAACTATTAGAGTGTACTTTTGAAGAAAAGGAAGTGTAATACTTGGTCACATCATATCGAAGGAAGGATTCAAGGTAGACCTCTGTAAAATCAAGGTAATCAAAGAGTGGCCAAAACCAAAAAATATATTGAAACTAAGAGGGTTTAGGGATTAACAAGATTTATAAAGATTTATCAAAAAATATGTGCACTTGACTACACCCCTATAAAAATTATTAAATAAAATGCCTTTCAATGGGATAGAAAAGTAGAAGTGTGTTTTAAGACATTAAAAGAAGTAATGTCTTCTACTCCAGTACTAGTGACCCCAAATTTTTCCAAACCTTTTGTGGTAGAATGTGATGTGCTCCAGGGTTCGGAATTGGAGTAGTATTAATGTAGGACAAACACCCAAAATATTTTGAAAGCTAAAAGCTCAACAAAAGGGAAATCCTAAAGTCTACTTATCATAAAGAAATGGTTGCCATTATACATGAATTGAATGAATGGCGTCAATACCTATTGGGATGCAAATTCTTGATTCGTAAATATCACAACAATCTACAATTCTTGTTTCAACAGACATTATCTATAAAACAATATAAATGGATGGGGAAACTCTCCACGTTTGACATGGAAACATTGCATAAAAAGGGAAGGGATAACTTAGTTGTTGATGTTTTTTCACGCAAAGATGAAGACATAATAGCATGCATAACATTAGTAGTAGTTCTCGATGGTTAGATGAGATTCAAACTAAATATGCCAAGGATCTAGATTCTTGTTCTATAATAAAAAAATATATATCTAAATCCAAACTTTGAACAAAAGCATGATATATTATTGTATAAAGGTATAATTTGTCTAATCCTATCCTCCAAATTTAAAATGAAGGTTCTAAGGGAAACATACAATTTACTAGCAACAAGACATGTTGGATTCTTCAAAACATACTATAATACTCATCAGTCATTCTATTGGAATGGTATGAATAAATAGATTCAAAAATTCATCATTAAATGTGATGTTTGTCAAAGAAATAAAAATGAGAATATTATAGCCCTAGGATTATTTCACGCATTACATATTCCAAATCAAAAGTGGGAGGAAATCTTGATGGATTTCATCGAAGGGTTGCCTATGTCTAACAAAAAGGACAAAATATTCTTTATGGTGGATAGACTAACCAAATGCATACATTTCATGGCAGTTAAGAAGATAGGTTCAACAAAACAAATTGCAAGAGTCTTATGCAAAAGATCTATAAATTACATGGCCTCCCAAAGGTCATCGTCAATGATAGATATGTAAAATTTAAAGGGAATTTATGGAAGGATTTTTGTAACTAAGATGTAATATCCCTTCACATGAGTTTAGCTTATCATCCAAAAACTAATAGATAGACATAAATAGAGAATAATTTTGGAAACATATCTTCGTTATTTTGTAACAAATAAGCAAAATAAATGGTCTCAATGGTTACATTTAACTGAATGGCGGGACAACTCCATCTACCACAATTTAGCTAGAATGACTTCTTTTCAAAAAAAAAAAAAATCCATTAAAATTTAGAAAAAAATTGACAATAGCTAGTAATCGTATGAAACAACAAGTGGATCAACACCATTTACAGAGAGAATTTGAATAAGGTGATTAGCTATTTGTAATACTTCAACCCCACAAACAATTATCTTTGAAGCAACAAAGAAAAAATAAGTTGGCTCTAGAATTTTATGGACCTTTCAAAATAATCACAAAAATAAGTGAAGTGGATTATGGGTTGAAATTACCAAATAATTGTTAGATTCATAATGTGTTCCATGTATCGTGTCTTAAGAAAATGCTAGAGAAGAATTAGTTAGTTCAAACAAAAGTATCCAAAGTTAATGACGAGGGAAAAAACATTTTAGAACTAGAAGGAATTCATGCTACCACAGAGAAAGTATTACATTATAAACTATTAGAGAGTACCTCATTAAATAGAAAAAGACTTCAAGAGGAAAATTCTTCATGGGAAACAGAGAAGTTTCAACAACAACACCCAACATTACCCCATGCTTTGAGGACAAAGCATCTATAAGGTGATGACAATGTAATGAATAACTAAAAAAATTAAATGAATAAACTTTGATTAAAAAAAATAGTTATGAATGGAAATCCAACAGACATGACCATCTAGACCTTCGTGACCAGCCAATGCCTATTTAGGCACACCGTCATGAAGGCATGTGATCATAAAATCATTCATTATATCAAAGTTCTTTTGCTATAGTGACATTTGATTTTGTGGTCCAAATAGGTTTTCAATAAAATTAGCAAATCTTTAGGCATATATTATGAAGTAAATTTAACCCATCTAAAAATAGGATATCGTGGAATGCTTGAATCTTGGTTGAGTTAGAGGTGAGCATTGGTTTGGTGGAGACAATGGATATATGAAGGAGTGTTGATCTTTTTCATTTGAAATTAGAATACAAAGGAGTATCCTTTAAATGCGTCTATTGTCATTATTATGGGCACCTAGTTATAGATTGTAATTTCCCAAGGTATCGAAAATTTTCAACACCATGAAGGCATTTTAAAGATTTGGAGATGGTTAAACAAACAAAAAAAAAAACTTTGAGGAGAAAGGAGGATGTGGGGTTTCATGCGACCTTGAATGGTCATCATTTTTTGCCTCTAGAAGAATATTTACAAACCTTAGAGCTAGGTTGGGACAAGGATACAAACCTAGACACAATTGGCAATAAAAAAACAGGCTAAGAAAAATTGAGTAAGACACATTGGGCTAACTCTTTATTTAGAAGTATTTCTTGAAAATATCTCATTCTTTGGTATTGATGGAAATGATATTGGAATGAAAGTTTCATAATCCTAGAGTGATTATATGTCTTTCCCATCTAGAATAAAAAAAACCCGAATCCCCCTCCCCTCACACCTATCCTTCGAACTATATGTTGAGATATCTATTAAGGCAATTTCTCTTGATTTTGATAATTACTTGTGATGTTTTTATTCTTTATTCTTGATTATTATTATGTTCTTATCATCAAATAATTGCCAAAACACATGAATATCACAAAAGCAATGAACATAAGATGTAAGCACTCATCCAGGGCAAACCCCCTCTCTTTGGGGAAAACCCAGACAAAATATCTTGTTCTTATATAATCAATTCAAAATGAGACTTCCATCGCACATACCAAAACAAAGCTTTCACCAAGAACCAATCCAACCGATAAATATATCTATTCCTAGATAAAAGTCATGTTTCCAAAGGCAGCGAGGCAAAATATCTTTCAATCCAAGGCTCTTCTAGCTTTCTGGTCACCTAAGATAGTATGAAAATTCTTATTTCAAATCTGATATATGCACGGAAACCCTAGGTCTCTCACATGTGTGAGTTGCAACAGATAAATTTGAGAGACTCGGACTTTGCTATGACTTGCCACTTCTTCACTACACTTCTTCTAGTCTTCTAAGATCTTTCACTCCCTTACCAACTGCAAATCAAATATATGAGATGTGTGCTTGTCTATGTCCCAAAATGAGGTCGAAGTCTTACCTTTTATAGCTTTCTAAGAGGATCCATAAGCCCTCACTAGGCCTACTTATGTTGGGCTAGCAGACTTGGTCGTGGGAGCCTACTAGACACTTCGAAACATAAAATATTTTTTCTTTGTTTGATACAAGTACCCAAATGGGACTTTAAAATTTGACAATGACAAATCCTAGGAGCATTAAATGGATGGTTGACCTAATGACAAAATGACTTGAGAATGAAACCCATGCATTACAAAAACAATTTTTTTTCTTCTTTTTCAACTTACAATAAGTATATAATGACATATGTGCAATGACAATACGAAGACTGCACCTAGTCACATACTTCAACACTCCCTCTTGACTATGGAGGTATTCATACAACTGGTACAAGGATATTCTCAAATTAAAATATTCTCGTAAGAAGAGTCACAACCAAGGTGCCAATCCAACAAACATTGTTTTACACGACTCTATATTTTAAGACACCAATCCAAAAGACATGTTGATCTAGGAATCTAGGTATGATTTAGTCTATTACCAACATATACTATTCCAAGGATCTAGATATCGTTTAGTTTATTGCCAAGGTATTAACCCATCAAGGGATCTAGGTATCATCTAGGCTATTTCCAAGGTATCAACATGAATCTAGGTTGCATGCCAAGGTACCAACCCAACAAACATCTAGGTATCATTTAGGTGATGTAGCTACTACAACCCCCCTCTAAAATTTTGCCTATGCTTCGATTTTGGAGCCTACTCTTGTTCATAAGAATTTTCATTTTGATTGTCGTTAAGTGTTCCTGTTGAAATTTTAGTGTCCTTTCATGCAACACTTGTGTGATGTCTTAACCGAGTTGTCATGACGACGACTAAGTCTTGTCATCAATAGTTGTAAAAATTCTAAAGACAAGCAAACACCTCTCAAACACAAGCTAAGTCCTACCCTGATCTAACACTGGTTGCTTGTCTTGACTCTATGAATTGCACAATCCTCTGCGATTAGAGATTGCGCAACTCCTCGAGGAACTCAACTGCACAATCTTGTGAGACAGGAAGTCATGGAGCAAGAAAATGCATAATGTCACTGCGCAATCCATTGTGCTAATGAGCTACGCAATTCCTTGTCACTGGGAATTGCATAGTCTCTTATGCCAGTGGACTACATAGTCCCTTGGATCAGCCAAGTGCACATCCCTACAAAATATGGAGTGCCCATTCCATCCCGACAATGTGGAACAAGTTTCCATTTCAAATTTGAAGACAAGTGTCGCTTTCTCCTTGACTTTAGGAGTGCAAGTCAGAAACCCTAACCTTAATATTGTGAGGGTAAATCTATATAATAGGGGCTTTTAGGGCTCATTTTCATATTTGACATTGGATCTCTAGCCATCCTCATGAGTTTAAGGAGATTTTGATTCGATTTGCAGTGCTTTTCCGGGTAAGTTTCTCAAGTGTCGCTTTTTGTTGCTTTTTTGTTTCCGCCGCTTTTGTTTCTTTTGTGTTTGCAAGTGTCGCTTTACCCGATCCTTATTGTAGTAAGTACCATTTGTATTATTATTGCCTTGTACAAGTGTCATTTTAGTCTTTTGAGTTACTTTTACAAGTGTCGCATCCCTTTCATGCTTTTTGCCTACCAATAGTTATTGTTGCTAGGATTATTTATGCATGCATGTTCTTCCCTTTGTATCATCTTATCTGGTCGATGTTGGTGATTGATCTAACTGATTCCAAGACTGATATACACCCATTCCTTCCTCAGTCTCATATCTAGAGTTTCCCTCTCTTTTGGGCTAAATTGTGCAATCCTCAGGTCTTGTTGGCCTCTTCAACTATGCATTGTGCAATCCCAAGCAGCAAGACCCTTCCTTGCTAGCTACAACTTCACATTGCGATGTCATTGGCCTTCCCAGTTGCGCATTACACAATCCTAGCTTGACCACTGAAATTGTGTGCTACGTAATCTCTATATTTGTCTACTAGTTGAGAATGCACATTGTGAAGTTCCAGTCCATAAGCTAGTCTCTTGTCAATCACAACCGCGTAATCTCCCTCTCTCACTATGCATTGCACAATTCCAAAGCTCAATTTGCCTCCTTGTAGCCCAACATTGTGCAATCTTTCTCCTCAGTAACTATTTTGTTGCTTTAAAGTTGATTGTAGAACTAATCTTTTAATCTATGAGTGCAACTCTTGTAACAGGTACTACAGATCTTAAACATATAACTCTCTCATCAATAGACAACATTATGCCTCCCAAAAAATCAATATAAAAGGAAGCCATAGATAGTCGTACCAAGGAATTCATTGACAATCCTTCAATATCAGTTCCTATTTTGTCAGATACACGATGTTACATTGAGAAGGATTCCATTGTTACTTGGCATATTATCAAGGATGCATTCATTATGGCAAAGTACAAAGAATATCTAAAGGATAAACAAGTTTACATCAACATCCAATGATCAGGGTTCTACATGTCTCTTGCAAATTTCCAGTCTTACCATTTGTGGACTTCGTTAAATAGATTTTACAAGGCCTGGATACTAAGAGCATGTCATTAAACAACATTGGTGGGCAACAACTTTCCTCCTACTAACAACGTGATATCCACTTAATCTACAATTTGGCTAAGCTTGAACAATACCTGGATTCAGAATTTTATGCAACCTCGGGCTATCTAAGCACTATGGAAGTGGTTGAGTAAATGATGGAAGAACCGATAAATTTTCGCCAAACACTGAATAATACTTACAAGACCAAGTCACTCAGAATGGTGTTTCAGTACTTGATAGTTTTGTGTGCCGAGCCTACGAACAGAGGAATTTTGAATCCTTCCCAGAAGGATGGGTCTACATGCTATATCAGATTGTCTCAAAAGGGAATATTTTCAATTGGTCTCAAGTTGTGTCTTAGTAGCTATTGATTAAATTAAGTAAGACGAAAAACACATCACAAGGCAAGCAACAACAATTCTACATGTCTGCCTACCTGCTTGACAAAATATGTGCTTGTAATGAATTCCCTATCTTGGAATGGAAATGGACACCTAAAGAGCCTCCTATCCATATTTATTGCAGACTATTAGCATAATGCAGCGACCGAGGAGTCTAAAAAAAACTTGTTGAGCACTTCTTGAAGGTCCTATATCATATGATATTTAAAGAAGAGGCCCCTTACATGTCTCGCGAGGAAATGAATTTAGTGATGGAAGTTGCATATTGGTTTTTCCTCACCAGATGATACATACCTCAAAGTGTTTGATTATCAAAAAGCACCTCATATCTTGCGAATCGATGCCACAAACAAAGCAATGTTGCCCATCATCATATCATAGGTATATCTTCAATACTTCAGAGAAAGAAGAAGGCATCTTGGCCTACCTTTCCTTTGTAGGTGGGATCTTAGGAGATTAAGAACTTAAAGCTCATGGAAGCTAAAGCTAAAGAATTGGAAAGCCTTGAGTTTGACACTGTTGGGTTGTGTTATATTCTTTCCACGTAATTAACAGGGGGTTTGAAGAGCCACTTTATTTTTGGTTTTGGACCCTATGTTAAGTTGGGCGGACCCACCTATGGTTTTGTGTGTTAGACTCCGTCTTGTATGTCAAATGTGAGATTTATTCTTCTTCAAAACCCTGTTTTGAAGAAGAAATCATTAAATGTGTTGTTTTAGAATATGTAATTTATTCTCCCGCTCTTCAAATGGCAGCAGTTTACTCAGCTCCTATCTCTGCAAAAGCACAAACAAAAGAAAACAAAACATCATCAACAATCATGTCCATTTGTCTGATCTGGTCTAGAAGCTGTCTTCAGTTGTCATTTGGTTATACAGTTCTCCATACATTTGGTTGCTCAGATCTGGTTACTTAGCCAAAGAATCGCTGGAATGAAAAGCATACTTTAATCTCTTGACAAGCATATGCATGCAACCTTGTTGCATAAGATAAATAAGAAAGCGTGATGGCAGAACTGGGGAGCCTTCTTATCTATGAGGCATCAAGGGATTGGTTGCCCATTGTTAGCGGTGAGATCCAAACACCACTAGGAGTTGCATCTATTGAGTTCATTGATCCAAGAGAGCCCGTGATGATAGTGCCAGTTTTGAGAGCTGGTCTTGTATTGGTGGAGCATGTTGCATCTATTTTGCCTGCAACAAAAACATATCATGTTGGCTATTATAGAGATGAGAATACACTTCAAACAACTTTATATTTGAACAAACTGCCAGAAAGATTTCTAGAGGGTTCTCGTGTGCTTGTAGCTGATCCAATGCTTGCAACTGATGGGACAATTGTTGCACAATTAATCTACTGAAGGACAGGGGAATTGATCCCAAAGATATACGGGTGGTTTCGGTTGTGGCCGCTTCCCCTGCACTTCAAAAATTAAGTGATAAATTTCCTGGCCTTCATATCTATACTGGAACTATTGATCTTGGTCTGGATGAAAACGATTTTATTGTTCCAGGTCTTGGGGACGCAAGAGACCGCAATTATGGCACTTAAGATACTTTCATTTCGTTTTGATGCTTATTGGCGTGAAGGACAAAACCTTATTCCCAGTTTAACACCATATCTTACCATCATCTTTTGCGTAATGTGTCTCTATTGCTCCCTCGGTTTACAGTTATTTGGTGGCCTTGTCTATGCAAACAATCCTAAACTAGAAGGGAATGAAACATTGAAGTTTTCGCAGTTGGGATATTTATTCTACACCATGGTTCAAGTGGGCGCTCCCAACATAACATTACTTGTAGCACTTGACACGGGCAGTGATGTGTTCTGGGTGCCTTGTGATTGCCAAGCATGCGCTCCTGTTTCTGCAGCTAGCTATGGATTAAATGGTATCATTTTTGAGACTTATAGTCCATCAGCCTCGCAGACAAGCAAGTCAGTTGCTTATAGTAATACTCTCTATCAGTTAAAAAATGAATGCTCCAAAACTAGTGATCAATGCCCATACAACGTTCAATATCTTTCTGCAAATACATCCACTGTAGGAACTTTAGTGGAGGATATTCTTTATCTGACTCTTGGAGATGGGTCACAAGAAGGAACGGTGAAGGCACCTATCACGTTTGGGTGTGGAAGTGTACAAACAGGCACATTTCTAGAAGGTGCAGCTCCTGATGGTCTACTTGGGCTTAGCATTGATAATATCTTTGTCCCGAGCATTTTGTACAATTCAGGCCTTGTATCAAATTCTTTCTCTATGTGTTTCCCACGCGATTCAATTGTTGGAAGGTTTTCCTTTGGAGATAAAGGGAGTTCAGACCAAAGCAAAACTCCTTTTTATAATACATTACTTTTACGTGGGAAATGCCAATGTCAAAATAGACTTTCAGGCCCTTTTTGACACTGGCACCTCATTTACATAGTTGGCTAATCAACGAGCAGGCAGAGCTGGAAGGACACGTCCTGGAAAATGTTATAGGCTCTATCCATTATCTGTGTATGAGCATGAATTGCTTGAGGCAACGATTCCTGAAATTCAACGTTCATCACTTGCTACTGCCGTGCTTCATTTAAAGTCATTGGACCTTACAGATGTAGATGTTCTTAACTTTGATTTTCTTGACCAGCCATCACGTAAGGATCATGCAACTTTCCTTGTGAGTCCTTGGAGGATGCTTTAAAACAGCTGTACCTAATTGATGCGATTGATGAGGATGGATTGATAACTAAAATTGGAAGGCAAATGGCAGAGATTCCATTGGAACCTTCACTTGCAAGGGCTCTGATAGCAGCAAATGGGATGGGCTAGTTATCTCAAACTTTGACGGTCGCAGCAATGCTATCATGTGAAAATGTATTCTCCTCGACAAACAGGTGAGATCTATGATGTTTTCCAAAGATGTGAGGCAGAAACTCTCGGCGAAAATGCATAAAATAACAAATGAATCTCTAGATGTGCGGCCAAAAGAAAATTCATGAGAAAATGGGGGCATTAGTAAAAACTTGAGGAAAGCTTTATGCATTGGTTTTGCAAATCGACTTGTACAGCGAATGGAACGCCAGGAACGTGATGTGCGCAATTGACCCTTGACATGGGCGTTACCTGATAGCCTCTAATTAAATAGTGGCTGCTCTGTTTAGTGCCTGATTTTCGTGATGTTTCCTCTGAGATTACCAAGTCAAAATACGCCTAAAACAAAACAAACACACCTGTCATAGCAGCGAAACAGGAACCGATGATCTATTTTTTGACTGCTGTTACAAAGTGGCATTCAAAGGTTCGATTGCCTATTTCTGTCTTTAGTTAGTCTACGCTCCAGGATTAGTTTTCATGGGTCATTGAAGCTGGAATAATGGAAGGCTCTTCTATCTTTAGAGATTCTTTTCTATTTTTGTAGTTTCAGGTGAAACAGTGCCCCTGTTTTGGGGTCGATTTGTTTTTTCCCCTAGCAGAGTTTTATTTAATGTATTAAAAAATCATTTGTAAGGGTTAGGGGAGTCAGAGAGAGAGAGTTCTGAGCGCTGGTGGAGGAGAGAGAACAGAGCTTAATTGTACAAATTTTGACAGAGATTTTAATTAAAAAATGCAGCTCTGACCCCTGAGATTCCTGTGGTATGAGATTTAACATTAGTTTTTCTTTTGTTTCATATGTAAACTGTTATGTTTCATTTCACTTCATGATCATTTCTAATTGAACAGATGAAGTGTTAAGGTAGAATTCATCATTTGTATGCTCTGCCTTTAAGTTTGTTCAATATTTAATGTTTTCCTCTGTTTGACAAGGATTCATCTCCTATGCCCTTGTCAGCTCCTCACCAGTCTTGCCATCCCATTTAATCTCAATTTGATGTTAAATTTCTTGCCTACCTTGCCTCAGTTGATAATCTGTGTTTTTTATTATATTTCTCTGTTCAAGCTGTTACTTTGCCCATGCAGCCCAGAAAAACCCCGTCATTTTATTAAAAACCCCTTTTTATCAATTTACTAGCCTAAAATCATTTTCTTTTAAAAGTCATCTTAGTCCCTTTTGGAAAACTTTATGCTAAGATAGACCGGAGAGAGCCTTCTCCTGCCCCGTAGGGCTAGCTACGAGGTTAAATGGTTTGATGTTGCCTTGAGGTTTGCCTTTTTCAGC
>APFE030688448.1:0-42017 GCA_000404065.3 Pinus taeda
GGTTAAATTAATGTTTAATGTTATTTTATATTTTCAATTTTATATTTATATTAGCTGTAAAAAGCTAGTCATTAACATGAGTGAACAATGGAATCACTGGTGCATCCTAAGATCTAACATTATAACCCTATACGGAAGGGAAATGGCTGATAAAACTCATTGATTTGAACGAGCTAGACTTCAAGTTGCAAAGAAAAAATCTAATCTTACGTTTCTTAAATGTTGCAAGGATGCATCCGCGATTCCAGTGTTCACTCGTGTTAACGGGTAATTCTGGACTCTGATGCATCATTGCTATTTATTCATTAGGATCTATAGTTTTTTTCACCTTTGTCCTAAGGATGGAACCACATTTGCTGGTTCGAAACGTCAACCAAATAATACTGATGTGATTAATCCAAAAGACATGTTTACTATATTATGGATCACAAAAGCATAAGATCTAACATTATAACTCTATACAGAAGGGAAATGGCTAATAAAGCTCATCAATTTGAACGAGCTAGATTTCATGTTGGAAAGAAAATATTTGATCTTACGTTTCTTAAACGTTGCAAGGATGCATTAGTGGTTCCAGTGTTCGCTCATGTTAACGACTAGTTTTTAATGGCTAATTCTGGACTCTGATGCATCCTTGATATTTATTCATTAGGATCTACAGATTTTTTCATCTTTTTGAAGGAGAACACCACATTAATTGGTTTCAAAATGTCAACCAAATATATTGGAGATGTGATTATCCGAAGAAATGATTTACTATTCATTTTTAAATTATTTAATATTCTTTAATTAATAAATATTATTTTTTTTGTAATAATATTATTGTTTATTATATTAATAATGTTATTATTTAATAATACTTATTAATAATTTATTTTTTATTTCAATAAATAAATTTTAAATAATACTTTATCAATTATATTTTAATAATATAAATATGTTAATTAATATCTTTATTATTATTAAATCTCAATGAATATTTAATTTACATAAATATTTATTTAAAAACCACTATTTATAATAAAAACATATGGAATAATCCAAATTTATATATAAGAAGTGTTTGTTTAAAGCTAGATATATTAGCAGGTGGTATGTATAAGTCAACACATGTATGAATGGGGAAATACGTAATCCACAATATGCATGTAAACAATTTTATTATATATAATTATCCCAAACGTGTATACAAACAAACGACTTCGCTCAGACATGGTACTGCCTCAAGACAATTGCTTCTTGCCGATGAGCTCAGACACTTACTGTTTGGCATTTTTGGGTTCCAGGGAAATTATCAGCAGAAGGAGATGAATCGTTTGGGCTTCACTAAGAAGGCGTGCTAGAAATTCATCTGATCCATTGATGGCCCGCTGCTAATATCCGATCCTATGTATTTCCCCTTCTTGATCCATATATTGTCTAGGTATAATTTATGTATTTCCTCTAGATCTATATAGCTTATGTATTTCCTCTTTATTTATCTATATGTATCATTTATGTGTTTGCAGTTGATTCTTATAGTCTATGCATTTTCCCTATATTCATGTTTAATTTTATGATTTAATTTGCAAAAGCATGGACTTCATTTTACCAGAAAATCAAGGGTTAGTTGTACTCCATTTTACTCAAACACAAAATCAAGGGTTAGTTGTACTCCATTTTACTCAAACACAAAAGCTAATGTTAGTACTATAGGGCTATGGCTTTGAATCTCTTTTTAATAAAACCAAAAAAGCTTGCAGACAAAAATTAAGCTCAAAAGCTAATGATACCACTATAGAGCTATGACTTGAATCTCCTTTTAATAAAACCAAGATGACTTGGAAACAAAAATTAATTATTTCAACTGTGTTTTTCTATTTCTACCTTTCTTATATGCATATTTCTCAACTTATATATATATATATCATTTTTGCTGTAAATACTAAGGTTTGAGTTATATTGAAAAATAAAATAAAATATTGTTTGATGAGTATTGAAGGAGCTCAGCGTTACTATACAGTTTTATTTGGTGAAGACTCTTGTACCATGAAGATTTTCTCTTATGTCTTTTAGCATTAAGGAAAATACAAGTAAACAATGTCATTTGGTGAGGACTCTTGTACCATGGGGATTTTCTCTTGTCTAAAAAGACAAGTAAATTATCATAGAGAATTTTTTTTTATACTAAAATTTGTTCTATATCATTGAAATTAAAGTATTTAAATACTATGATTACTTAGATATTTAAAAAATAGTTAGAGTTATATATATATTATATATATATTTATATATATATATATATATATATTATATATCTGTGTGTGTGTGGTAGGATCCTATAGATAGATTTAACCTTTTCAATAAAACATATAAAACTTATATGTAATTTGGATAATAAATTAATTGAGATTTTAGTTTTAATACATTTTATGTATAAACATTTATTGTTATGTATATTTTTGCATGGAAAAAAATATAGAAATTTTATTTATAAAAACAAAACTACAATGGTAGATGTGTTGAGAGTATTGAACTTTTACCTTTTCAAAACTATAGTTTTAGTCAAAAATCAATCACTTACAATACAAAAGTTATTTTTCAAACAATTCTATATTTGAGATTTATACTATTGAGGCAATATATATTGTTCTCACTAAAGTTTTCAACAAAATATATAGACTCCATTATCCATTGAAAAAGTTCAACTCACATTCCCATCAGAACTTAATCTAGATTATGATATCTTAATTATTAATTTTAACAAATTTCTACAGATTTTTCTTAAGAAAAGTATTGTCATAAATTCTATAAACAAATTTCATAGATTAAACTATAAAATTAACGACAAATCAGCAAATATAAACTGCAACTAAAAATTATACAATCAAAACATGTAAAAAATCTCAACTTTAATTATATTAATATAAGATTGATTTACAAATCTTCCACTTCCCAATGGCAAAGTGAAGGTGTCCCCTTTGGGATTGGAAAATCCCATTTTCTAGTGTCACTTCATTCTTAAGTAGTTGGTTTGTTTCATAGTTTATGTCCTTATAAATATTTGAGAAAGAAATGCAAGAGAAGGACAATTTCAATGACAAAATGGCATGGAGAAGGGTTTTAATGTGAATTTGCACAAACTGAATTCGCAGGGTTGGGCTCGACAGATCCAACCAATTGGAAAGGCTTATTTTTGTCATCCTGCCTTCAATATAATTGACACGTGGAATTAAAAATATGTCAAAAATTCCATCTATGTTTTAATCATTATTTTTCTCATGATCATCACCATCACTCTTTGCGCGACTTCTGTCACTACATCTCCTGTAGACAGAGATGATCATATCAGGCTTCACAAGCCTACCATGTAGTTACAGATAGGAAAATCTACCACAATAAGCTTCGACACTCTCGCAACACGAGAAAATCTCCACTTTGAACTTTGGCATCGCAGTCCCAATAGAGACTCTCTTCTTCCTACTCGTAATACAATTTCACAGATAATTCACATAGATTACATTCCTTCATTGATTTAGCCATTTTAATATCCGTGGGAGACCTGCAAATTATCTAAGACAAACAAAACTTAGATTTCTTCTCTAACCAAATTCAAAACAAAATGGAGTTCACAAAATAATATTCATATTGCGTCACTCATCGTCTTCCTCTACTTGGTGTTTCCGATTAGGACTGGACTGAACCTAAAGCTTAGACTGATGAGGAAAGAAAATATTAGTAATTAATAGTTCCATTAACCTTTGCATGTCATTTTGAAATGAGTCATATAGAGATCAACATTTGAGGCTTCGAGGATGCTCTTACCAATTACGAGCATGTGGTTTGTGGTTTAGATTGTGAGTAAAAATCCTTGATCGAGGGTCATGTGTTGATATGGCGTATGAGCCTACTACCCAAAACTGAAATAGGGAATGGGATGACAAATGGTTTATGTCTTTTTAATGCTTACAACCAAATGCCCCGATGTGATACTAACTGAATAATACAAACTTTCTTAAAAATTAATAGAAAACTTTAAGCTAAACCATTTCCTTGTTCCTTAACATTAAAAAATTAAAACAAGTGGGATGATATACATTATTAATTTTTACTTGGGGCAAGGGAAACCTCTTAGAAACATTAAAGATGCAAAATATTTTTTTCTAGCAAAGGTAATCCATGGGTTCTGAAATATATGGAGTTAACATTAGCAAAATCTTCATGGAAGAGAAGAGATAAGAGGTTTTTCTATGTGGTTGCTTTTTATATAAGATTTGTGTGGAAAAATGGATTTTGGATTGTGAGAATATGACTTACTCTCTTCGCAAAATATGCTTTCTTTTTTTTGTAGAGGATGAGTTGAGGAGATCAACTGAACTACTACTGCTACTTTAATCCTAGAACCAAGAAGTAGGGTGCTTAATGTAGTTGTAAATATTACTCTTAGCTTTAACATTTTATGGTTGTTTGGCATTCATGTACATTACAATAGGGAAATGAGTTTTCTACGTCTGAAGTAAACCAATTCAGTATGTAGATGGACAGTAACCCACACCAAACATTTCTTTGTGTTTTCTCTAGGATGTAAAATTTCCCATGCATCTATGTACAATACTGTAAATCAAGATGTGGTAATGCCAATACAAGAGTCAGTCAAATTTTTGGACTTTGAGAATATACACCCATTGTCATGTCTCATGTCTGTATCTTTAAATTTTGTCTGGTTTCTTGTGGTTTTTGTTCTTCATGAGGTGCTTATGACATTTGAATTTACCTTTCATGGGATTTGTAACTTTAAAACTAATCTTACCCAAACCACATTTCGCGGTCATAATATAACACAAACCTTTCTAAATGCATAATTGTCTCATTTTAAATCAGTTGAAGAAATAAATGAAGAAAGGTATTCCAATCTTTAACATTCAACATGAAAGAGAAGTTGTTGTAATATGTTACATTTTTTTAAATGGATAGTTGTTTTTATTTTAAATTAGGCTAAAGAAAAGAAATGAAAATATATTGGTTTCAATCTTCAACTCTATAATATTTTACCTCTTTTCAAATGCACATTTGCCTCTTCTATTAATTAGATAACTGAGAAAGTTGATTCCAATATTGGAATTCGAACTGGGGTAGCCAAGGAATATTATGTAACCATTCTCCCCTTAAACTTGAATTAATAAGATTATTTTGTAGTCCTTTAACTCCTTTTGGATGCACAATTATCTTTTTATTTTAAATAGCTTAAACAAAATATATGAAGTTGATTACAATATTTAACTATAAACTGTCAAGTAGCTAAGACATACTCTAGTATTTTACCTCTTTCTAGATGCAAAAATGTCTTTTAAAATAAAAAGAACGATGTAGTGGATTCCAATCTTTGATTTTAAATTTAAACCTCAATAACTAAGGCATGACCTATAATATTTATATCACTTCACATAGTCTTTGCAACACATCAAGTGGGCATGTTAAAGAACATGTTGAGAACCCCATATCCAACTTGAAGGGATATCACCATCTAGAAGGAAATTTTCAACATGAAATGATTTGCAACAAATCTTGTACCTCACATTCATTAATAGTGATGCAAAACTTGCAGCCAGTTTCTTTATTAATAATCATGGATTATGATTCCCATAAACATCATACTTAGCCAACAATCTAGAGGCTCTGTTAGATGGTCATTTATGTCTTCAGATTATAAGAGTGATGAATAGCCTAGTAGTGCTAGGCTTCTGCTAGATCATCATTTTTTTGTTACATATTATAAGAGTCATGAATAGTCTAGTAGCTCTAGGCCCTACTATATGATCATATTTTTTGTGAGTACATTTTAAAAGAGTCATGTTTATAGGTACCTAATAAGCATGGAGTAACATTTCAGATGTGAGCTTGATGAATCAGAAATGAAAATTCAATCTTCTTAGTTGTGCTATAGTACATTGAAACTGAATAAGCAAAGTCGATAATTGAAATATAATTTAACGTCAATTACAAATTTTTTCTTCTAGGAAACAAGATGCCATATTGCTTACTTCTCAACAAATGAATGAGTGCTAGGATGAATTGTCAAGAAGTTCTTAGTCTTTTCTTGAAAGCAAATAAAGCCATGTTTAGTAGAGAAATTTGTCACCTCCATTGTTTAAATTTGAATTGTACTCAAATGATATAGCGTCAAAGCAAATAATAATGGTAAGCATCTTACTTCACCCTTTTCATCAATAACCCCTCTGATCACATTCATGATGTGGCTAGACTAAATACTAGCACAACCACATTAGTAAATGTGGTTGATATGCATCGAAGGCGCATAATTATGATGATTATTATTAAAAAATATACTACATTATCAATTATATATTATAATATTTAATAATAATATTAAATTTTAATAAATTCATAATATTTTTAATAATAAATTATTAATTAATTTAAACCATTGGATTGACATTGGAACATGGTTGACCATGGTTGGCTATGATTGACCAGGGTTGACCATGTTTGACCATGCTTGATTTTCAAATCAACAAAATCTTTGTCACAATGGGACATTGGACCATGGTTGATTCTCATATTGAGATAATAATATTAATGCCTAGGAATATGAACCTTTAGATTAATAAATCCAAGGGATAAAAATTATAAACCCAAGGTATATAAACCCTAAGGTAAATATTATAAACCTAAAATAAACATGGTTGATCATGGTTTATTTTCTTATTGAGACAATTCTTGTCACAATGCAACATTGGACGATGGTTGACCAAGACTTATTTTCATATCAATACAATCTCTGTCACAATGCGACATTGGACCATTGTTGACCATATTTGATTTTCATATTGAGACAATCATTGTCACAATGCAACATTCGACCATGGTTGACCATAGTTGACCATGGCTAGCTATGATTGACCATGGTTGACCATGGTTGATATTATAAACCCAAGGGAATAATACACCCAGGGGATTGATATTATAAACCTAAGGGAATTATAAACCCAAGGGATTATTACTAAAATCCCAAGGGATTATGAACCCAAGGGAATAATATTAAACTCAAGGGACTAATATTATAAACCCAAGGTATATAAAAACACTAGATGAATTTTATAAACACAAATAAACATGGTTAACTATGGTTGATTTTCATATTGTGACAATCCTTTTCATAATGCAACGTTGGACCATGTTTGAACATGCTTAATTATGGTTGATTTTCATATCAACACAATCTTTGTGACAATGCAACATTCGACCATGGTTCACTGTGATTGACCACGGATGTCCATGTTTGATTTTATAAAACATCGTTGACCAAGGTTGAACATGGTTAACCATGGTTGATGACAATTATCATATTGAGACAATCTTTTTCATAATGTGACATTGGACCATGGTTGAGACAATGATTGATTTTCATATTGAGACAATCTTTGTCACAATGTGACGTTGGACATGGTTGACCACGTTTGATTTTATAAAACATGGTTAACCATGGTTGAATAATATTAAACCCAATGGACTAATATTATCAACCCAAGGTAGATAAACCCTAAGATAAATATTATAAACACTAAAATAAACATCGTTGACCATGGTTTCTTTTCATATTTAGAGAACCCTTGTCACAATGTCATGCTAGACCATGTTTGACCATGATTGATTTTCAAATCGACAGAATATTTGTCAAAATGCAACATTGGACCGTGGTTGACCATGGTTGATTCTCATATTGAGACAATAATATTAAACCCTTAGATTGATAAACCCAAGGGATTGATATAATAAACTGAAGGGATAATGAACCTTTAGATTAATAAACCCAAGGGATAATGAACCCTTAGATTAATAAACCCAAAGGATTGATAATATAAACTGAAGGGAATAATAAAACAAATGGATAAAAATTATAAACCCAAGGTATATAAACCCTAAGGTAAATATTATAAACCCTAAAATCAACATGGGTGACCATGGTTGAATTCCATATTGAGACAATCTTTGTCACAATGCAATATTGGACCATGGTTAACCATTATTTATTTTCATATTGAGATAATATTTGTCACAATAAGGCATTGGACCGTGGTTGATTTTCATGTTGAAAGAATCATTTTCAAAATGTCACATTCGACCATGGTTGATGATGGCTGGATATGATTAACCATGGTTGACTATGATTGATATTACAAACCCAAAGGAATAATAAACCCAAGGGATTATGAACCCAAGTGACTAATATTATAAACCCAGGCTATATAAACCATAAGATAAGTATTATAAATATTAAAATTGACATGGTTAATTGTGGTTGACAATGGTTGATTTTCATATTGAGACAATCCTTGTCATAATTTGATGTTAGACCCTGGTTGACCATGGTTGACCATTATTGACCATGTTTGATTTTATAAAACGTGGTTGATCACGGTTGACCATGAATGACCATGGTTGAGCATGGTTGACAATGATTATCATATTGAGACAATCTTTGTCATAATGCAATGTTGGACCCTGGTTGATACAATGATTGATTTTAATATAGAGACAATCTTTGTCACAATGCGATGTTGGACCAATAGTTGGCCACAATTTATTTTATAAAACATGGTTAACCATGGTTGACCATGGTTGAACAATATTATACCTAAGGGACAAATATTATAAACCCAAGGTACATAAAACCTGAGATAAATATTATACACACTTGAAATAGACATCATTGACCATTGTTGTTGACCATGGCTGATTTTGATATTGAGACAATCCTTTTCATATTGTGACGTTGGATCATGGTTGACCATGATTGATTTTCAAATCGACAAAATCTTTGTCACAATGTCACATTGGACAATGGTTTACCATGATTGATATTATAAACCCTAGGGATTAATAATAAAAATAAGGAAATTATAATACACCCTAGGAATATGAACCCTTAGATTAATAAACCCATTGGATTTATATTATAAACTCAAGGGAATAATATACCCAAGGGATAAAAATTATAAAACTAAGTTATAAAAACCCTAAGATAAATATTATAAACCTTGAAATAAACATGGTTAACCATGGTTAGTTTCCATATTGATACAATCCTCGTCACAATGCAATGTTGGACCATGGTTGACCATGATTAATTTTCATATCAAGTCAATCTTTGTCACAATCAGACGTTGGGCAATGGTTGACCAAGGTCAATTTTCATTTTCAGACAATTGTTGTCATAATGCGAAAATCGACCATGGTTGGCTATGGTTGACCATGATTGATATTATAAACCTAAGGGATTGATATAATAAACCCAAGGGATTGATATAATAAACCCAAGGGAATAGTAAACCCAAGGGATTAATACTAAAACCACAAGGGATTATCAACCCAAGGGAATAATATTAAACCCAATGGACTAATATTATATACCCAAGGTACATAAAACTTAAGATAAATATTATAAACACTAAAATAAAAATGGTTGACCATGGTTGGCCATGGTTGATTTTCATATTAAAACAATCCTTGTCACAATGTGACGCTGGACCATGGTTGAACATGCTTTACCATGGCTGATTTTCATATCAAGACAATATCTATCACAATGTGACGTTCGACCATGGTTTAACATGGTTGACCAAGGTTGACCAAGATTGACCATGGTTGACCATAATTATCATATTGAGACAATGTTTCTCAAAATGCGACATTGGATCATGGTTGAGACAATGATTGATTTTCATATTGAGACAATTATTATCACAATGTGACATTGGACCATGGTTGACCATGACTAAACATGATTGACCATGATTGATTTTATAAAATATGGTTTGGCGTCAAGTCATAGTGTTCATCATCCTGATTGCAAAGATGCTTGAATAACCTCAATCTAACATCGTATGAAGAAGTTATGGCGTTTTGAATTTTTTGGCCAACAACTAAAAAAGTCAACAGATGGGTTGACTGGGTTGCTGACTGGAAAGTCTGTACAGCTGCCATCATTAGTTGACTACACAGGGTAGGTTGATGGTGGACCAATCTAGTCTTGACATGTGGCAACATTGTACATGCGCAAGGTGGTGTATTTTCATTGGTTCATTGGTTGTGAGGTGGACCAATTATGAGGCACCACGTGGCCCAATGAAAGGGCACCACATGGTGCCCCATGGTTGGCCAATTTTTTTATATCAGGCTCAAGGGCCTCGGTGGGGTTTGACCCCTAGACCTCTGGTAGACCAACCTTCAACCTTACCGTCTCGCCACTGTGTTGGTTGTTAATCATATAGGTCATCGGTTCTATTTCAAGTCGAATGATTTGGCATTTGGGAGGAGGTGCCAGGGCACATGGCCCCATCCCTGTTCACATTACACACCATATGACCACAGCGAAATCAAAGTGGGGCTGGATTTGTTAGGCCTTATCCTCAGGTCTTTTGCATCACCCACGTGACCATCATTGAAGCAGAGCAGCAGAGAGCTTTGGTGGGAGGTGCAGGGCACTTGGCCTTGGCCTCGGTTCCATTGATGCCCATACAACCTACGATGCGACGGAGGGAGCGGACTGGGTGGCACCTAACCATAGAAAATTTTAGGGGCGAATGTTCGCCCTTTCGCGAAATTAAGGGGTTTTAAATTTTTAGTGGGCGAATATTTTGTATCATAGTACATTTTTACAAATCACCTCAAATAGCCCACCTTATTTTAAGGGAGAGGGTAAAAAAGGTAAATTTAGCCTTGAAATTAGGAGTTACAACCTTCCATTCACCCATTTTCAAGAATAGGTTTAATTTAAGTGAATCCATGCGCCAAAGGCCAAAATACCATATATATAAAAGAAGTATGGGAAAAAGGCCCAAATACCATACTTATAAAAAGGTATGGTAAATAAATAAAAATATAAATAAACTAGACATATGGTAAATAAATAAAAACCTCTTTTTATATTTAGTCTATAACCCTCATTCTATTTATGAAGGCTCAAGAAAAAAAGGTTTTATTAAGTGAATCCCATGGGGAAAATACCATATTTGTAAAAGAGGTATGGTAAATTAATAAAAATATAAATAAACGAGAGGTATGGTAAACAAATAAAACATTTTTTTATATTTACTCCATAAGTCACCTTATATTTACGAACACTCAAAAAATGGGTTATATTTAGGTGAAACCTATGGCAAAATACTATGGGACAAATACCATGGACTAGATTGTTATTAATACCATGCAAAAAAACATTATTAACCCTAATATTGTATTAATAAAAATAAAAATGGCACATGGTATTCACCCATGGTATTCACCAAAATGGCACATGGTATTGAACCGTGGTATTCACCTTGAATGTAGCCTATTTAAATGGGGGAATTAAACCAGCATATATCCATCTTTACTCTGGCTTGGTGGATCAAGAGTAAAAATGGATGTTGTAATTTAATGTATGTTAAACATTTTAGCTTGGTTAAAATAAAAATAAAATAAAAATCAGCGATTAATTTTTATAAATTACTAATAGTAATTTTTAAGCTCCAGTTTTATGATAACCCATGGTAATACCAAGATCTTACAAGATTTTATAATTGAGTAAAATATTCGCCATGCCTGGTGAGAGATTCGCAAAAAAATTATATATACATATTATATTATTGATAAAATCGCCTTCCATTTTTCCTATATAACATGGAGATTCGCCCATTTATTATACTTATAAATTTAGGGGGGGTTCTTAAAATTTTCCCTGCACCTAACCCACAGAGGCCCATGGTCCTATGACCTTTATATGACCACGACCCTAGGTGAGCGAAGCCAAAGTCGGCGTGGGTGGGTAGATGTCCCTAACCCCCGACCACGTGGGCACGATGTGACCTATTTTGGCACTTTAAACAGGTAATGGCACAATGTAGTGAAGTGATGAATTAGACCTTTTGCAGTGGGAATCTCACCAGTCCTGGGTGAAATTGTTGCTAAGTGGACTATGTAAACGGAAAAATCATCGTGCAGTTAGTAGGTTTTACCAATTTGGAGGACATATGACAGAGCTTGGCTTGGAGAAGCATAACTTGCTCATGTTTTTACATTTTTGAGCTCTAGAAGAGCTTAGATAGGAGTTTTTGAGTGTCTTGAACTCAATTCCAACCTCATATTTCTTATTTGAGCACGTTATGATGGATTTTTTTTGCAGAATCAAGTCTTTTAGTGCTATAGGCAGAGATAATTTGAAGCAGTATAAAGGCATATTTGAGCATGGAGAGAGCCTATTTAGAGGTTTTTCAGCATTCCAATTTCATCTGCAACAATTTTTACTTTTGTAGAGCATCTCATTTCAGACTTTTCTCAATGTGTTTAGGAGAAAGTCCCTTTTCAACTCTTCATTGTGAAGGAGTTGGATGTTTATGCTTTTGATTTTAGGTGGAGTACAAGCACCTATTATAGAAGAGTCCTTTTAATGTTGACATTCTCGTGACTTGCTATAGGGAGTCATTTTTCTGAGTGATAATTCTTTGTAGGAGAAACAAACCACTCTTGTGTCAAAAAGTTGTAATGTACTCATTTTCTTCTGAAATCAATATGGTGGTCTAGCTATTGGAGCAGTCCCAAAGATGTAGCCTAGGAAGGGTGAATTTTGTGATCAAATGACGGTTTTTTCTGTTCATGTTTATCATATTGAGTTGCATGTGAATTTGTTTCTCTTTTAAGTTCATGTGAAAACTTAACTCATCATTCTTGAAGATGTTGTGAAACTAATTTCACGTTTAAAGTTCCATTTTGTTTAACTTACAAAGCGTCAGAGGACGATCTATTTTTTATAGGAGGAGCTTTCCTCCAATTTCATATCAGGTGGTATCAAATCAGGTTCTAACAAAGTTACAAGTATGGGCAAGAAACTAAAGCTTAAAAGACTCCAAGAGTTGGCAGAGATCAATCTATCTCTTTGAATGGAGAATAACGAGGTAAGGATATTGTTTGAAGTTGTAGAGGAGGAGAAACGGAGAATGCACCTATAATTGTAGCATGTAGTGGAAGAACAAACTGGTGAGAGTTTCATCTCAGAAGTAGAAAATAATCCCTCCAAGATGAAACCAATTTGTGGGCATGGTTCGTACACATGATATGGACCCTATGTTGAGAATGATGCTTGCAATTTTTGTCAATATTTGAAAGATCCCCCTTATGTTCCCATTGGTAAAAGTGGTTGGATAGAGTTATGTTGATGGTGTTGGACCTGCCAACATTAAGGGGATCACCTCGGTATGGAGTCCCAATTAGACCTCACACAGTTTGGTGCAGGAGTCCCGTCCGATATGATGGCTCGATTTCCATTGTCTTATGGATTTTCCTCGACTCTTGCTTGTTAGCACAAGAGAGTGGTCTACTTTGCCTTCGAGAAGTGAGGTTCACGTGCCTGGTGATTGTTAGTATTACTTGTGTCAATGCTTCTTTAATTGTAGAAGAAGAGGGTGAGAGCAAGTCCCAAGTCAGTTGGGAGGAAGCTCCAACTCTGATAGGAACACACAACACAATAGGATGTACACAGTTTCTGGAGGAGAAGTCCACACGGATGCGATAATCACAAGACACAAGGGAAGATAACACATACAACACTCAGCGGATGAGTCCACAGGAGTGCAACAATTGTTACAACAAGTTTTACATGAAATGTTTGTCTGATGTCTTGGGAGGTAGCCACCATGGGCGACGCAACATTAACATAATATACAACACATTTTCATTAATAGATTATGTATTTACACAAGTGAAATAAGTTCAAGTGTTCAACACAGGTTAAAGAAACATGCATTACAAGTGTTCAACATTAGTCTTACAATAGTTACAATACATGTGTGAAAATGTGCTAGCTTGTTAGCCAGCTTCTAAAATAAGTGAAATTTCCAAGACACATCGTTACACCATACATCACTAACCCCGTGTGGGGGGCATTGGAGGCACAACTTACTCCTCAAAGAAAAGATTACAGACCCTTTTGGCTATGTACGAGGAGTTGAGGTGAAACATCTTTTCATGTACAAATGAGGGGGTATTTATAGCCAAGGGTGAAACTGAACCTTGTGGTTGTTCGACTACCCTCATGGCTATTTAACTTCCATGACTTTTTGTACAACTGGTGGGTCTCTTGGACTTCCATGTTACGTTACATTGTTGGAAAACATGGCCCATAATAGAGATGTGGATGACATGACTCATGACATGACTCGACATGACATTGATGGTACATTCATGCTGTTGTTGGATTGCATGCCAAGCTGCAGTGCTGCTGGGTGATGGATGTCTTCATGGTGTGTCATAGCTTCACCTCCACGTGGAAAAGTGTGTAGAGTCTTTGATGGTTGTTTGTTCTCTTGATGTTGCTTTGACACATTGCTCCTTTCTTATATGTTGGAGGGCTTGATAGACTCATCTATTCGTGAAAGGTGCATGTTCATCCATTCGTCCATCCGTGAGAACATCTTGCATGTTCTCTCATCCATCCATCCATGAACACATCTTTCCATGATCGTTCATTATTTCATTGGTGAAATTTTCCTTTTGCATGTGCTCCCTTTGCTCATCCCATTTTTCATCGCACCATGTTTGTTCGTGTACCTGTACATGTAGTCACTCATGATGAGATGACATAGAATCCAAAAACCTCCTATTCTACCATGACACATGATCATTTAGGATGCAAGTGATCGAGAGAGGCAGCAAGGTTGCGAGGCGGGATGATGGCTCTGGGCAATAATGATGAAAACTATGCAAGAGTCACCAGGTGATGGAGATGGGCAATCCAAGTCGGTAGTGAGTATCCGCAAGGTTTGGCTCAGCTGGAAGGAAAAATTGTGCAAATTTTTTGAGGGACAGTCCAAGCTGCGAGAAGGCAAGGCAAACAGAATCTGTGCATTTTCTGGAATGAGCGGGCAGCAAGGGCTTGACAACAGAATTTGCACAATTTCTTGGAGGAACAGGCTGGGATGCGGGAAGGAAAGGAAGACAAAATATGTACATTCTCCAGAACGAGTGGGAAGTAGGGGCTTGACAACATAATTTGTACAATTTTTGAAAGGAACAGGTCGGGCTACAGGGAGGATTGGTAGAAAATATTTGCGCAATTTTTTGGAGGAACTGGCTGGGAGCTTGGTAGCCAAAACTACGTAATTCCTGGAGGGAACTGGCAGCTAGTTGCTGGGTCACTAGTAGCAAAAATTGCACAATTCCCAAGGGGAATAGGTAGTCAGCTGCTGGGAGCTTGGTAGCAGAAACTGCAAATTCCTAGAGGGAACTGTCAGTCTACTACTCGGAGCTGCTAGTGAGAGAAATTGCACTGATGCTTAAAGGCCAACCTGCTAATCATCTCTGTGTAATTTCTGAGCTGAGCAGACTACTAGGTAGTAGAGGGCCTACTCATGAAAAATGCACAACTTTCTAGACGAGCAGCTGGTTGACTGTTGGAAGGATTGACTGTCGGAAGGATTGACTGGGAAAACTGCGCAATGTTCTAAGGGAGACAGGGACGGGCACTAGGTATCTGTCTGGCCTATCTACACAATTTCCTCAGTGAGCAGAGCGGGCAAGGCCAGTAGGCTCAGTGCAATTTTTGAAGGGCGTCAGTCCTGGGGTCGCTCCTAGGTCCGACTCTCTAGGTGGCCAACATGAAGGTTGATTGAATCACTTGCGGTCAGTGTAGCCTAAAAAGACTTGCTTGGTGCTTCTACGCTGTTCTAGGTGACAGTCGATCAAGTCGATGGTAGGGTGATGGTTCGATTGTCAAAAGGGAATTTTGTCATTAGAACTTGAGCAAAATGACTAAATGTGTGAATGAGTGAAAGATGCAAATGTGATCTTACAAAAACACACCCACATGACTTGACGATGAGACGAATCAAACCAACAAGACACACATGTTCAACATGACTAACTGACGGTGAAAACGACAAGTGCGACACTCATGATTGATCGTTGATCGACCATGACGATGCTTGTGCGATAGTGAATGTGACTGTGTGTGTGAGTGTGACAAATTTTTTCATAGCGAACATAACATGTACACACGAAGCGAAGACCTTAAGCATGACTTAGAACATGGCCGCAAGCAAGGCGTTGACATCAACATGGAAAAGATTGGGTGGAATGAACAAGCAAGTGGGGTTCGAAGGTTCACACAAGCTCATGGAGTGAACCCGAGTGTATGCAACCATCAAGTGAAACTCTCAAGGGAGCCTCTGAATTTGGGTGTAGGCCAAAATTTTGGAGGTTGGTTGTAGTTGTTACAACACTTGGCGATGCACTGGTAGAACTCTAGATTCTCTGTTTTGGTTCATTTATAGCACATGACCTTTGTATTTTGGGGAGTATTGAATCATTCTGCAGGTTACGTTGGCTTCCCCACTTACCCCATGGACATACATGGTTCACCTTTTTCCAACACAGTCAAACATAATCAAAAGTTCAGCTTGATGACAGTGTTTCGAAACCAAGAAAGGTAGTTTAGCTTGCGAGTTGAAGGTTTTCAGAGTATAAGTTTTCAGCTCTGGTGTTTCTCCACTGCCAACATGCCTAGAGTGTACCCCGACGGAGTCACACAGGAACACACACAATGCTCCACTTCCAGTGAGCTTGGTGTTGAGCGATAAAAGTTGTCTTTTTAACTCCTAATTATCTTCACATTAATTGTCAACCCAGGGATGATTTTTTATCTCAAGAGTGTACTCAGTCTGAGGCGGTCACTCGCTCAAGAGTAATGTTTTGTAGTATAGTGCTTTAAAATGTAAAGATAAATGAATGCTGGAAACAAAATCTAATTGGAACATCAAGAAACTGAAATGTTTTGAACTAAATCATTCACTCAAACAATCATTAGTCGAGGACTCAGTAATGATAACTCTCTCCCCTGTAAACTGATGCAAATGAAAATCAATCATAGGCAAGATCTCCAATCTGAGAACTTAGACAGCGGTAGTCAGTGTCCTTTACAGTTGTTGATCTTTCAATCCACACTAAAGCAAATAACTGGAAATGGCAATTCAATTGGAAATTCTCACTAAAACACACTTACTGCAATATCAGTTAAAAGGTGAAATCAAATCATTGAATGAAAGAGATAACAACTAAGCCTATTTGAAAAACAACACTAAATTAATGGAAATGAACAACAAAGCTATATTTATGGAAATGAACAACAATCTGAAAGATAACAGAATAGTAAAGCTAATTAAGTGGAAACACACAGCGACTATAAATTAAACTGAATCAACTATCTTATCCTAGCAGAATGAACATTAACCACAGGTATAATAAGAATGGAAATCGCAGTTATAATTGAACGGTAATTAAGTGAACAACAATCGTAGTTGTAAGTGAACTGTAGTTAAATGAACAATAATCACAACTGTAAATGAATAGCAAAATCTGAATTATACAGCGCAATATTATTTCAGAATGATTAGCATGACATTTTAAGTTATGAATAATAATCTTGCTATCAACGCACTCCAATCATGATTTTGATATAACAGGGCGATTTAGCGAAATGTTCAAAAACAAAAGATTATTGAATAAAAGAAATTAAAGAAATGAAAAGGAAATCAAACCATCACGTGGAACTATAAAATAATGATACAAGAAGCAAGTGGATCGACGAGGGCAGGGCCCTTAGCCACTAGTGGAGCACTGCCAGATTACTTCAGAAGATGTGAAGGAACTTCAACTGTTTTTATATGTTAATCATTGCATAAACATTACAATAGTTTCGTTCTCTGCTTCAACAACGAGAGTCAACAATAACAGTTACAATTTCTCAATAGTAATTCTACCATTCCTCCTATCCTACCCTATCTATCTCTAACCTAACAATCCATCTGATTCTCTTTCTAATCATCCATCATGAATCATGAATCCATAATTCCCCCTCCCTAATCTCTGTTTTGATTTAAATACATGGAGAGAAAAGGGAAGTTACAACCGTAATGATTACAAAATGGTTTCTATTACAAAATTGGATTGTTCTCAACAAATTGATAAACAAGATCATATTTGAAATATCTTTCCATCAGCATTCAACAGGAACAGGTCAAATTTGGTATTGCAGCTAAGATAATTTGGAAAATGGCCACAACAACGAATCTAAGAAAAACGTCTTCAAAGAACTTCTGTTTCTCTTAGTACGAACCGAATTTGAGAAAACTGCACATTACAAAACTAAATTGGTCTGCTATGAACAAACCCATGTTTTGGATTTACCAGATTCTTCACCATTTTCCCGAACCCTTCAATACAAAACTGTCACCTCTTGTTCCAGAGAATTTCTGAGTTGGCAAATTTAATGATGAGCTGGAGATCAAATCTTCAATCTGGAAAATATCTTGGAGGCTAAAATGGTGAACAAATTTATTAATAAACCATCATTGGTAAAAATATGCATAATCATCAATTTATTAGAAATAAAAGAGAAGAAATAATATTTATCCATAAGAGCATAAATAATTATAAAATATAATTATATGATAGAATATGATAAATGACGTGATAAATAATGGTAGAAATGGGTGGAATAGGTGTTCCAAAGTGAAAATAATAATGACATATTAATGGCCAAACACCTGGTCGGTACCCCTGTGGATTTGCATGCTTCACCTCTCTGCGTAGGAAGCCTTTCTCTTCTTTCACCTTTGTATTTTTCGAGAGGATTGTGCATAGGCACTTATTTATTTTTGGGGAGGAAGATGGATCCCTACTTATTGAGATCAAAAGAGTTTGTTCCTTTAGAGAAGCATGTAAGACCTCTGACATATGTTTTCTCGTTTAGATTATCACCTTCTTCGTTTCTACTAATTGGATGAGCTTGAACACACAGAGCAGAAGGCTGAGTACATTCATGGGGCTTCCAAGTGTGGACACAGGTTCATGGTTGGACCAAAAATTCCCTTGCAGACGGTTCATATTTTCTGTCGAGACTTCATCGAACAAAGGTTATAACTAAGCATAAAGAAGATAGACACAAGACTAGCCAAGTGCTGCAATGTCAGAAGTCTCTTCAAATTTCAGCCACATACTCTATTCAAAAGCCAGAATGTAGTAGTTGGCAACACTTATTTCCAGAAACAAAAATAGTAATATAACAAGAAAACAAAACAAACATAAACAAAAATAGTAAACATAACAAACAAAGTAAAAATAAAGATAATGAGCAAAGCAAACAAGATGAAAACAACAAGTAGCAAGTAGACTATGTACATGGCATGAGCGTGGCTCGACCTACTAAAAGTAATGCTTGAGATCTTGACCATTGACAGGAAGGTTGTCAATCTTCCTGTCAAGTGATTACAGATGATACATGTGTGGGCTAAGCTTCTCATGGACTATGTACAGACTAATCCACAGGGATTGGAATCTCGTATGTTTGCCTTTGTCTTCATGGGGTTTATCCCATTTCAGAACTATGTCACCAACACTGAATTTAGCTTTCCCTGTAGGCTTCTTATCGAACCATCTCTTGATACGGTTCTGGTGGAGTGTGAATTTTTCTTTTTCTTTCATGCTTTCTTCCTAAATCTTATGGAGAGCTTCCATCCTACGTTGTACTAGCTAGCAAGGCTTGCCTTGGGATTCTTGGGAAAGCTGAAGTGCAGGAAAGTGGATATTTACTAGAAGGATGGCTTCTTTACCATAAACTAGGAAGTACGATCAGGTATTCAGAGAGGGCTTGGGTGTTACACGGTCAGCCCATAATACATTTGTCAAGGCGGTATGCCAGTTGTGCTACTTAGAGAAAGTGGTTTTCTTGATTATGTGAATGAGGTTTTTATTTATGGATTCTGCGAGATCGTTTCCTTGTGAGTAATAGTTATATGAATGCTTTAGCACAATACCATTCTACAATTAAAAATCATATAGCTTCAAAGACAAGAAGTATGTTGCATTATAAAAAGCAAGTGATACCAGAATGCCGAAGCATGAGATGATGTTTTGCTAGAGGAAGTTGATGACCTCCTGATCGTTTACTTGTTTGAGCGGAATTGTTTCTGTCCACCACATGAAGTAGTCAATTGCTGTTAGGAAGTAGTGTTGTTTCTTTGAAGAATGTGGGAATATTTCCCCAATGATGTCTAGGCCCCAATATTGGAATGGTTCAGTCATTGCAACATGGTGCAGTGGGGCTTTTGATCTTTGTGTTCTTCCGGTGCATTGCTAATAGATTAGGAACTTGTGGGCATAAGCATGTGCATATTTGAATAATGTGGGCCAGTAAAAACTGGATTGCATAACTTTGTGCGTAGTGTTGTTTCCCACAAAGTGACCCCTGGCGGGTCCATCATGCAGATATTGAAGTGCCTTCTCTGATTCATGTGCCTCTAAGCACTTGAGCAAAACTCCATTACTATGCTTTCTGTAAAGCACTCTGTGCACCGAATGATATGCTAAGGCTTTCAAGCACAATGCCCTCTTCTGTCTAATGGAAAAGTGAGAGGGTATGGTGTCGTGCTCAAGGTACTGGTGCACATCTCTGTACCAAGAGGTTCCGTCTTCAGTGGGTGTTGCTCGCCTTATATCATACATCTCAATTTCCTTCTCCTAGTCGGCGAGCTCTTCTTCACTCTCCAGAGCGTGTACTGATTCACCTGCAAGTTTGTAGAGCCCATGTCCTTTGATCATGTGCACTAGCTTGATTTCAAGATCATACTCTTGTAAGCCTATCATCTAGTTCACACGTCATTCACCCAGTTCTTGCTGTACAAGAAATGTGCAAACTGGTGAGTGAGGGACAAAGACTATGCAGTGGTTTTTCAGCAAGTAGGTCCTGAAGTGTTTGATTGCCTTGTATATACACTTTATTATTAATGGCGAGGTAGTTGAGATATGGTCCCTGCATGCTTGCGCTCATGAAGGAGATGGGATGTTCATCGTTCGTTTCATCATTCTGAGTGAGTACTACAGCTAGTGAATTATCAGAGGCGAAGGTGTATAGTAGTAAATCTTTCTTGAAATCTTGGTTGTAGAATGCAGGAGCTTCTGCAATGGCCTACTTCATCCAAGAAAATGCATACTTTTCCCTCTTACCCCAGTCATTAACTACATCTTTATTGATCATGTCATGCATGGGATTAACTATCTGCGCATAATCCAAGATGAACTTCTAGAGGAAGTTTATCTTTCCAAAGAAGGACTGAATAGCTTTCTTGTTGGCTGGGTAAGGGATCTATGTAATGGTCTAGAACCTGTCTGGGTCCACCTTGATCCCACTTTTGGAAACAATTTGTCTGAGGAGGTTCCCCTCCGACACTACGAATACACTCTTTCTAGGATTCAAGGAAATCTCGTATCTCCAACATCGCTCAAATATTTTCTTTAGATGGCGTATGTGATCTTCTCATCTCCTTGAGAACACAGTCACATCATCAAGGTATACCACCATGCTCTGTCCAATGAGTCTGCAAAAACTGATGTCCATGGCATGTTGAAATGTTGCGCCTGTGTTTACAAGCCCAAAGGGAATTCATCTATAAGAGAACATACCCCACTTGGTATAGAAAGTAGTTTTGAGTTTGTCAGATCTGCTGCCAAAACCTGATTGTATTCTGAGAAACCATCAAGAAGAGAAAACATTTGTACCCTATATATTGTTTGCAAAAGGTGGTCCATAGATGGCACGGGGTAGTTGTCTTTGTCTGAGGCATGGCTTACATGCTGGAAATCGAGACACAAGCAAATTTCCCTGGACTTCTTACATAGAGGAACAAGATTTGAAACCCACATGGAATGACGAAGTTTGTATATGATCCGTGCATCCAACAACTTAGTTTCTCTTCCTGTATTAGGAGTTCGAGCAACGGATGTACTTTCCTCAGCTTTTGTTGATATGCCTTGACCCCTTCTTTTATTGGGATGATATGTTGGATGATCTGCGTGTCATAAGTTTTCAGATCGTACATCTAGGAAAACACATCTTGGTATTGTTTGAACAAGCATACAAAGGAATGCTGATCTTGCTATGTACAACATGTACCAAGATTGACAAAATTCAGATCTTGTTCTATTCCCAGGTTTATTAGCTCATGCCTCATGGTGGAAATATGGGTCTTGTTGTTCCTTGGCCCCTGAAAACGTTCTTGCAAGTGTTACACAACATTTTGTCACTCTCCTTGTACTCCCCGTTCCTTGATCCTAGAGGACCTCTACAATGAACCTTACATGCTTACCCTTCATGAAGAAACTCCCATTATGTCCCCCTTTATGAGCAAAACAATTCCCTTTTGTACCATTTCCCCAAAATCTTCTGTTTTTCCCAGTTTACAAAACCAGCGCTAATGGCCCTTGTCTTCCTCGTGTCGACATGCAAGGATTAACATTGTCACTAGCACCAATCAGAGCGACTTAGCTTTGTTCCAGTCGCTCTGGTCCTCTTATGAAAAGCTTTTTAAATAAATATCCAAAGCTTCCAGCTCTAGAAGCTTCGTAATGGAAGTCTGGTAAACGGTTTGGCTGGATGGGGTCAAGGATGTCAGTTTGGGCTCCTTTTCCCTATAAGGATGGAATTACCTCAAGAGATAAGACCTTCTCCCATGAGAAGAGGATCCATCTCCCATCCATTCATGCTATATAAACCTCCCTTTTTCCCAAGCACAAGCTAGTGTTGAAAGTGTTAATGTTGGTGTGCTAGTGCTAATTAAGTTTGGAGTAAACAACAAGCTATTCATAGTTGTAGCTCTCTAGTTGTGTGAGGGAGAAGTGTGAATTTGGTTTAGTGTGAAGCCTAAAGGGAAGAGCCATAAAAATATTATTTTTGAGGCCATCATGGAATGCTAGCAGAAGTGTGTGGGAACCTGGTCTTGTCAGAGGAGAACGACAACGTCAAGACAATGGTTGTAATCTCTTCTTGATTCAATATATATGCAACTATCGATTGATTTCCTACATTATTTTTCATCTTACATGTTCATGGCTTAATGTTTCTTGACTTTTTAAGTAGGTTGAATTAAAATTTTTCTATTATCATGGTTTTTTTTGTTGTTGTTTACATGTTTCAGGTGTTTGAAGAAGAAAGCGAGAGATAGCTCGAGCGAGCAAGCAAGGACATCATCAAACAAGATAAGCGTAGTAAGAGGTAGGCCCTATTAATTGGTTTTAACCTAGGGAAATCTTCCATAGAATGTATCATTTGTGGCTAGACCCATTATCAGACTAGAGGAATTTGTTTGTGTCCACACTTATAATTTTACTTCACCACAAATTGGTGACTCCACTGGGGAACCAACCCTTTTGTTTGTCTTAGATTTCATGATTTTGTGTGAACTTTTCTAGTTCCAATTTTTCCATTTGGTTATGTTTCTCTTCTCCTACTTACTGGCATGAGTTTGAAATTCATAGTAGTAGATCTGGTCCATGATTCAATTTTTTTTTCTTGGCTCCCTTGATTAGCGCGTTTAATCCGTTGACAGTTGCACCAATCAGCGTGATATGTTGAGAAATAGTCGCGCTGACTAGCCTCTACCTCTTGTTGTTAGTTAGGCAGTCACTCATGCTATAATAGAAGATTAGGGTTTGTCCCCGATCTTGGCTAGTGTGTGTTTCTCTCATGATTTCGACCCCGTAATCCTTTTAGACCATTTTCTCCCTGACTAGAAAGCTGCTTTTCATTTGGTTTTGTTTTCTTGTTAGCTTATCATCTTTCTGCTTGATTTCTTGAGTCATTGGGTGGTTAGTGACACTAGGGCATCTAGATTGTCATTCATTCAGCTGATTGTGAACTCAGTGAGTCGAGTGGTAGGTTTACTTACTCCTTTCATTTCATTTGCGGTCCTTTTACGACCTTGACCTCCATTACACAAGTTTGAAAAGTTTATGTTTTCTTGTTTAAACGTCTCTTTTGTGGCATGGATTGCATTGCTTGTCTTTTTGTTGGTAAATTCAGTGCTTCATTAGTCTGAATGAGCCTCTATTTTCTTGTTTTCATTTGCTTGAAGAGCTGATTGTCTCGAAAACTTTTTCATTGAAGTGTTGTATGCGAAGAATTCATTTCGTTGTTTCAATGAAAAGTATGAAATTCTAGTTTGTTGCTTCATTAGAGACAAGGATTGCATTCACATTTGAAAAAAAATAAAAGAACTCTTTTTGCTTTTGAAAAGACTGTTAGAAATGTGCTTATCAGGAAATTAGGAATCAAAATGCATTTTTCATTAGTTTATTTTTTTGAAAAATAAAGTAGTGAAAGATCATTTTGCTTTTAGTTGCTTGGTTGTTTGCATTCAATTGTGTAGTTTCTACCCTCTCTAGTGTAGGAAATTCATCTAATTGAAAGGGTCTTGTCTCATTTAGTTGCATTTAAGGTTTTTCGAGTCGTATCGCTAAGGCCTGAAAACTAAAACATAACTCAAGATAAACTTTAAAGTGAATTGAATTAACCTAAGGTGCATTTGACATTTAACGATCATATCTAGAAGGTTTAGGCTAGAGATGTGTTCCGACGTCTTTAAACCTAATAGTTGTTGTTATCTTTGGAATTAGATAGCGCTAGTATGGATTTGTGCTCCCTGTACCATTGAGTATATAATGAGAGACCCCTCTAGGTTACTATCCTTTATCCTTAGGAAGCCAAGTTCGCCTCCTTGCAAACATGATACACTAAACACAACATTCAGGGAGATTTCTTGCTCATATTTCTCAGTTCGCCGAGAGGTATTCTACAGTTCACGGTTGCCTTACAATCCTATTTACCTAGATCATCCAGAGTAGTCATTCGATATTTCTGACTTATTAAACTTAAAATATCATTCGAGCACTTGTCCTTTTGAGCTCGTTTCCAATTGAAAGTGATAGAGCCATCTTAGTTTCTTTCTCGACTCTTAAAAAATGAAAAAGCACCAGTCTTTTTATGCATCTTAATAATTGGTTTTGCACAATCCAATAACATCCTATTAGTCTTTTCTAGACCAAATCATGAGTTTCCTTTAAAGAACATTTTAAATCCTTGAAGTTTATTTTTTATGTCGACTAAGACAAGGTCATCGTGGCTGAACCATCTGGTTCGCGTAGTTCCTCTTCCTCTCCTCCATCTGAAAGATTGTCTAAGGAGTCGTTTCCTGAGTTACCAAAGCCACTCAAGGACCAAGGTGTTGAACTCATATTTTTTTCTAAGCATTCAACCTTTTTCATCTCGTCCTCTGCCTACTTTAGATATTGTGTCATCTGTTGATCTTGGCCCAGAATCTCTGGACAATCCTATTCAAACTCCTAAGAATTTGCCAACCACTGATGGTCAGCTTGGACTGGTTATCTACCCTTTGAATCCTCTATTTGACCCTGTTGTGATATCATCGCAGTGTCCTTATAGTCCATATGACCAACTAGGTGTTCTTTTGGAACTATACCCCCATACTTCTTTGGCCATTAGTCATTGTTTGTTCTCAAATATGGAACCTGAAGGCAATGCTCCAGTCACCTCTCCAAAGGAGTCATAAGTTTCTACTCCACACACTGTTGAGAAGGAAGAACATCCTTTTCGTCCTGAAGGTTCCCCCTATACATAGGGAATTCCCGCCAGTTTGCTACCCAACTATGTGTCTTTGGCATAGTAGGTTTTAGGTACACCTAGTGCCTCATCACTTTACCATAACCCTGTTTGGGTGTCAAGCACCATGCCTACTTTAGGTCCCTTCATCACGAACATGACCTCCCAAGAGGCTGTTACCTCAGTCCCGATGCAACCCACATTCCAAACCCCCTTGTATCGTTAGTCCCAGTCACCCATCTAGTTCAACCAACAGTTTTGAGGAATGTCTTTGTCAGTTCCTCCATCCCTGTAGTCAGTGGCCAAGTTGTGCCACCGCCTAGGCAGAAAAACCTAAATGTTTCTATGGTTTCAGGCACTACCAATGTTAGTGGCTCACACACTCACATACTTTGTATGAACCAACACTACAAGAAAAAAGGATATTGGTGAGGGGCGAAAAATGTCACCATAAGCTCATTGGTGATGGTCAAAAGAGCATTCGTCATCAAAATCTCAACGTCAGCAAAGGTGGCATTGCCGAAGGTATAGGTGTTGTAGTAACATACAAACTCTATCACCAATAATGATTTATAATGACAGATAGAGACCATATCCATTTCATATGAGCAATGGTGACGGACCATAGCCTCCGTCACCAAAAACCAAAAACTAAACATCATTAAAGGTGGTGTCGCCAAAAGTATAGGTGTTGTAGTGACATTCAAAGTTCATCACCAATAAAGATTTATAATGATGGATAGAAACTGTCACCATTGCATATGAGCAATGGTGATGGGTGATAGCCTTAGTCACCAAAAAATGAACGTCACCAAAGGTGGCATCGCCAAAAGTATAGGTGTTATGGTGAAATTCAAGTTCCATCGCGAATATTGATTGTAATGAAGGATAGTGACCATCACCATTTCATATGAACAACAATGATTTATTGTGATGGATCTTTAATGGCCATCACTATTGGTTCATATATATTATGGCGTTCGTTGACCATCACCAAAAGCCACATTGCTAGAAGTATAGGCATTGTGGTGACATTCAAGGTCTATCATGAATAATAACTATAATGATGGATAATGACCATCACCATTTAATATCAACAACAACGATTTATGGTTACAGACCATTGACGGTCATCACTATTGATGCGCATATATGATGGCATTCGTTGACCATAATCATTTGATATTTTTGGTGAGGGTCGAAAAATGTCACCAAAGCTCATTGATGATGGTCAAAAGAGCCTCTGTCACCAAAAATTAATCGTCGCCATTCCATATGGATGTTAGGTCATGATGGAATCAAACCACCAAACTCATGCTTATAAAGCATGTGCTCTTCCATTGAGCTAGCACCCTTTAAAGAATTATATTTTTAAAAATTAGACCTTGAAACTTCATAAATTGTAAATTCTAGAACTTTCCATAAATTAAAGTCTCAACAATATTTTACTAAACAAGAAAAGCAACATTGAAGTTGCAGGTCCCTACCTAATGGTTATTGAAGTTATGAAAAGTGGGTGGAGGGGAAAATAGTTTTGTATAAGAGAGTCAATATGTTCAGTTGAATAATCAATTAGAAGTTAAACTCTGAAGACATTTATAACCTATAAATGACCTATAACTAGCAAATGCACCAAATATTGCAAAGGAAATGTCATAAGTGGATAGCATATGGAAGAAGAGGGGGTAGGGACTTGGAACCCTTGTACATCTTCGCATGCCTTAGTACTTGGCACATCTCATCTTGTTTGACATGTCTTTGTACTATCTGGCACATGTTAGCATGCCCTAGCATTCCATAACAAACCTTGGCAATCATGACCTCACAACTAGCATTACATTTTTACGTGACTTGGGAACCTTAGATTCATTAGAACACCTTGGCACTGCCTAGTTTTCATTCCCTCTGTTATCCTCTATAACATCCCAGGCTGATGAGGAGATCGATGGAGGTAACCATAGACCAAGCTTTTAGCTTGGTAGCTAGCCCTACCAATGCAGAGATGGATTCCTCTATGAAACCACAAACAAGAGATGACTAGAATGTAAATGATTTTAGGCTAGATAGCTAGGCTCAGGTGGGTTTTTGGAAAATTTAGGGACTTGGAACTCTATCCACCGGTGTCCTATCTGGTAGGGACTTTTTCAAGGAGGAAGGGACTTAGAACTCTATCTAGGATAAAGCACCTAACATGCATGACAAAAGCTCCTTAGAATAGAGTACCTCCTACCTAGAAGAGTGTCCCCTACTCAAAATATAGAACCCTTCTCTACTATGCACTTTTCTTAAAGATAAATATGTGCATAAATTAGTACTAATGAAAACACCTAAATTAAGAAAAGTGAGCATCTAAGTCAAACTATAAAAGTATACTAAATATGGCTCTATATGAGTTTGGGAAACACTAGACAAGCATGCTTGCATACAACAACCATAATATGCCTAAAATTGATGTGATTCTTTCATCATTGCTATACCCTCACAACAAAACTAGAATCTATAGCATGTACCCCAAGGTTGTATGCATCTGCTTAAGGTGTAGATTGAAAGGATCCGCTGAGATGAATTACTATTGAAGGAGAAACACCTTCAAAACAACAAATAAAGTCTAGTGTGAATTCAACCCATTTGTACACAGCCCAAGGCTGCTACCAGGTACACTTCTCTGCTGAATGGAAACTGCAATTTATTATTGTGTCGCTGAAGAAAAAACACCTTTAGTGCAACATGGATAAAACTATAAAAAATATTGTCACTCTGGCCTCGGTTGTAGATGATCTCATAAATATAGGTAATAACTTTGATAATTGAAAAACCAAAAGGTGAGATGCATATATCATTTGAAATGACAGATTTGGGCATACCATATTATTGTTTAGGAGTGTTAATATAGAAAATGCATGGTAGCATGTTGCGTCTTTATCTCATAGGCCAAGGATGTGAAGAAATAAATAAAATATTAAATAGCATGGTATAAGTTGATTGCAGGTTCTTTTGAAACACGAATGGAATTCTCCTTGGGCAGGTTCTAATCTAGTGATTATAACTTCAAATAATAAATTGATAGTTGTGGGGTTGGAATTGCCTCATAATTCAGGAAAAGTCCCAAATTTGTTCACTAGAAAGCAGAGCGAGTTGTCAGGTTTATGGAAGGGAACACCCTATTTGCAGGAAGATAACTTGAAATTAGTCAGGCATATTATTTCTCATCCTCTTGTACATGTGTGCTTTGAAAATATAACCACATCCAAAGACTCAATAACAGCTCTGGTAAAGTTTATAGATGTGAAGAACTTATGAGAAAACCCATCTCTTAGTGACAATTGAGTGAGGAATATGTTGAAGGATTCAATCTTGCACTCAGTCATAAAAAGGAAGTTGGGGTATCCAGCATCTTGCCAGCAAACCGACTCCAACCATAATGTGAAAGGCAAGTTAACTGTGAAACCTCTTTCCCACTTTGTAGTATTGTTGCCTCTTGAATTCCAAAAGGTATCTAGCTACTTAGGTCCACACAACTCATGCCAGGTAAACTTTGGATGATACAATTGTGACATGCAAGCTTGACACACGCTGTAGTTTCCCTCTAAAAGAGTGTAAGTCAAAATATTATGACAATATTAGTTGTAATTTGATCATACACTATTGAGGTATTGCATGGAATAAACAATATATTATCAATGCACTAATGAAGAACTCAAAATAAACAAATTTCTTATTGCTACAATAGCACCATTCCTAGGATTCTCGGATAAAGCGCCTAACATGCATGGCAAAAGCTTCCTAGAATAGAGTACCTCCTACCTAGAAGTGTGTCCCCTACTCAAAATATAGAACCCTTCTCTATTGTACACTTTTCTTAAAGATAAATCTGTGCATAAAATAGAACTAAGAAAAACATCTAAATTAAGAAAAGTGAGCATCTAAGTCAAACTATAAAATCATACTAAATATGGCTCTATCTATGTTTGGGAAACAATAAACAAGCATGCTTGTGTACAACAACCACCAGATGCCTAAAATCGATGCACTTCTTTCATTGTTGCTACACCCTCATAGGAAAACTATAATCTACAACATGTATCCCAAGGCTGCATGCATCTACTGAAGGTGCAAGCCAAAATGATCTACTAAGATGAAGTATTGTTGAAGGAGAAACACCGTCAAAACAACAGATAGAGTCTAATGTGCATTCAACCCATTTGCACACAGGCTAAGATTGCTAGTGGGTACACTTCTCCCCTAAATGGAAACTTTAGTGTTTTGTTTCTCTACTGAAGGAGAAACACCTTCAGAGAAACACGGATAAAAGTATAACATATATTTTCACTGTGGTATCAATTATAGAAGATCTCATCAATATAGGTAACAAATTCAATAATTGAAAAACCAAAAGGTGAGCTACATAAATCATTTGAAATGATATATTTGAGCATACTTTATTATATTTTAGGAGTGTTAGAATAGAAAATGCAAGGTAGTGTGTTGCATCTTTATGTCACAGACCAAGGATGTGAATAAATACAGAAAATATTAAATAGCATGGTACAAGTCGATTGTAGGTTATTTTGAAACAAGAATGGAGTTCTCCTTGTGCAGATTCTAATATAGTGGGTTTAGATTTAAATAATAAATTTATAGTTGTGGGGTTGGAATTGTCTCATGATTCATGGCAAGTCCCAAAGTTGTTCACTAGAAAGAAGTAGAGCAAGTCATCAGGTTTATGAATGGGAACACCCTATTTGCAGGGAGATAACTTCAAATTGATCAAGCATATTATTTCTCGTCTTCTTATACTTATGTGTTTTGAAAAGCTAAACACCTCCAAAGACTCAAGAACAACTCTGGTAAAGTTTATAGGTGTGAAGTGGTTCTAAGAAAACCCATCACTTAATGAAAATTGAGCGAGGAATATGGCGAAGGATTCAATCTTGCACTTAGTCATAAAAAGGAAGTTGGGGTATCCAACATCTTGCTAACAAATCAACTCCAACCATAATGTGAAAGTTAGGTTCACTGTGAAATCTATTTCCCACTTTGTAGTATTGCTGCATCTTGAATTCCAACAGGTATCTTGCTGCTTAGATCCACAAAAGTTGTCCCAGGTAAACTCTGCATGATACAATTGTGATGTGCAAGCTTGACACACACTCTAGTTTCCCTCTAAAAGAGGGTAAGTCAAAATATTATGATAGGCTTAACTGTAATTTGATCACTGTTGAGGTATTGTATGGAATAAAAAATATACTATCAATGCACTAATGAAGAACTCAAAATAAACGAATTTCTTGTGCTACAATAGCTCCACTCTTGGGATTCTCCAAGGAGCCACTAACTTATACACAATTGGAATCTTTACTTGGTCCGCAGAAAGATTAAACAATGGTAATGATCACTCTTTTCCCTCCCATGGAAGGTTTATACAGAGTCAGTGATAAATTGATTGAAAAGTGGGGTATATGATGGACAACTAGGAGTCTGACTCTTCAGCTCTAATTTAGTGGCAAGGAAATATTCAACTGTTAATGCCTAATCTTCTACAGTGTAAATTTCTAGATAAATGTCTAGCCTAAATCTGTCAATTGTCCACATATCCCAAAAAACCATGTATGTTTGGACTCTGGTTATGTGAGAGAGAGGAGATCACATAAATAATCCATTATCAAAAGAAAAAGTTAAAGAACAACATTCTGTGGAGAATGTTTTTAAAATTTTATTACATACCTTAGAAAGTTTGAAAGGACATAACTGAAGCTTCCCTCTTCTCCCACACTTCATTAAATATTCCACTTTTCCAATGCAGATGTGGCCTGCAGAATCACAATCAGCAAACATAATATGAAAAGTAAGTTTAATGAATTAAAGTAGATTTTTTATACCTCAAGAGAATGGACTCTGAGAAATTGGATTCATTCTCTAAAAAAAATGATATAGCAAGATCTAATCACATTTTTAATTGAAACAAAGGTAAATTGGATTCATGCTCTACAATAGATGATATAATGAGATCTAATGACATTTTTAACTCAAACAAAGGTAAGTTGAGTAAGATCAAGCCCCAAAATGATGGCATCCAACTTCTGAGTGGTAGTTACTATATATATATAGCTAGAGGCTATAACATAAAGATATTTGTTATATGTGAAGATAAAAAAATGAAATGAATGTGAAATTTTGACCATCAACTATAAGTTCCTTTCAAGGACTAGATAAAACCATAACATTGTTATCAAGATAATTAACTTACCCATGCTAGTATGCTTCTAGTAGTTTCATGATAAAACTCAAACTCAATAAACTTCAAACAACATAAATTAACCAACAATATGTCTAAGGTTGGTTACCTAAGGATTATATCATACTAAATTACCTTTTGCATCTAACATTGAAAATGATTGTGAAAGAAATGAAGATAAATTAGTGATTATGATGGATGCATATGATGAAATAAAAAAAAAAAATACCTTTCTTCTTACTACTGATGAACCTTCTAGGGGATTTGTGGATGAAGTTGATCCCAGTCTTCTTTCTGAAATCAAAGAGACATTTTCTAGCTACTCTGATTTGATAGACAACAACCCTAATGCTTATGAAAATGAATATGGAAAGCAATAAGCATCGATGAACCTGGTCTTGAAGAAGGTGTCTCAAACTCTAATATGGATAGTATTTTAAATTTCTACAACTAGTAGAGGGTTTTCCTAGTTGGGTTCCCTAGATAATTTTGTTTTTTTTTTATAAAGTGTGACTGTGCTTTATTTATGTTCTATTCAACTGCAAATTGGTAGAGATATTTTTTGCCTTGGTACAACAATTAGTTTCATATTTATTCATTCAAGCAATAGCATAATTTCAAGGAAATTATACAGAAGGGACAATTAATCTATATTTGAAATTATATCTTTTGGAAGTAAAATTCACAACTAAATTTTCATCCAAAGTGTTTAGGTTACTACCAATTATTATCACAACATATCTCAACATTGCAAGGCATAAATCATACTATTCAATAAGGTTGACAGTTGAGATATAAAAATCTTCCCAAGTTATCCAAGCATGAAAACTGTTGATTTTCATTTCTAAATCTATTCAACCAGAACAAAGTTATGCCATTTTCAACACCCTCTAGTCAAAGCTAGTCCTAGCCTCATTCAAATCAATTAATAGTATATCAATCTCGTTGAGATTTCTTCTTCAGTTCATGCTTCTAAGTTATATATTTATGCAACCTAATATATCATTTATGTTAATTGATTATTCATTAAAAATTATTTAGTTCGTCCAACACATCTACCTAATTTTCTGGTTAGTTTCTAGGCAGACTCTATTAGACATTTGTAGCAGAAAATAGAAGACTGTTTTAGTACCTAGTGTTATAAAAGTCTAATCTGGAAAAATTATATTGGGGTTTTTTCCTAAAAATATTTACAGAATTTTCAATCCCAAAGCCATTTCAGGGATAATTTTAGTCAGGGAGAAATTTAGTAATATTTTTGGAAAATTTGAATGAAACTAAAAGAAATTCTTCTTCTTTTCTCAAAAGATTCTAGCACCAAATATGAGTGAATTCATAGAACTTAAGATTTGGAAATAATTAAATTTCACTTTGCGTTTCCAAGACCATATATGAGAGAATTCACAAAACCTTATATTTGGATTCTAGAAACACTTAAAGTTCACCTCATTTATTAGGATTGGAAGTCCCTTGAGATGAAAACATGTAGCATTAAGGATCTACTTTTGCTTGTTTAAGGACAATGTTCATTTTATAAATAGTGATATAAGAATCCTTGTATACATGTCTGACACAGTTCTTTGGTCACAAGTAATGAAACTGAACTCCATCAATACATAATAGACAAGGTAGAATGTAAGAGAGAATCTACCTTTCAACATATACTCTGAAAAGAATAAACATTTATATGGTCATACAAAGTTGTCACCACACCAAAAAAAGAATTAAAAACCAAAATAAAAATAAGAATAGGCTTGGATTGTTATGGTTACTCTAGCAAAATGTTAAACATGATCAATATGTTAATATGGAAAATATTGTAGTTTATTATGATTTATTGAACCTAAGGGGTTAATCTAACCAAATGTCATAAATGTTACTGGGTATTTAGCTAGTTTTGTGCTGGTAGGTGCCCTATTCGAAATCCCTTCAGTGAGGTGCACTGGTCAATGCCAATGGGTTTACCAGGGATGCCATCCATGAATGTGGGGAAACATCCATTGGGATTCCCTAGAGAGTTTTTCTTGGAAAGAATAAAAATAGGATTTCCTAAAGAGAAATTTTGACATGAATACAGTGTGCACCCAGTAAAATCAACTCTATAGAGACAAACCATCAAAGAAGGAAAAATATAGATTCTTTTACATATGTTCCCTTGTGAGTGTTTGCTTCATGTGAGATTTTACCATGCAGATCACCTTCTCCTTTGCACCTTCAACTTTGCAGACTCCATTTTCATGAGGTTTACTAAATGAACTACCATCATTTAGCTGATGATGTAATCTATTTCTTCTTTCAGATAATCTTATACTCAATATCTCATTAGAAACACTAGGTGTTGGCAGCCTATTATTTCCAACATCCCTACATGAGATCTCCTTTGTTATCCTTTCTGGATTTTCCAAATAGTTAGTAGTGGTAGGAATGTGTCTATCTTGACTATATCTAGTTCTTCATCATACATGAGCAGTTACGATGCTTCCACTCACAACAATTGACCTTGCATTGTCCATCAATTCTTATAAATAATTTTTTTATGACCAGAAGATGATCCCTAATGTCTTCCATCTTTATGATAACTAGCTAGACCTATAATATCTTCTCTTGATGCTAGAGTATGTTCCATCATTGCCCACACCTAATCAACATCAGATTTAACTGTACAATTTTCCATCTCTAAAACAGGGGCTAAATTACTTCTCTGAGTTGATTCACGAAAGAGAAGCAACCTGTTGTTGGGTGTGGGTTGTAAAATTGCATTAGTCCCGTCTATGGCCCCAAATCTGTCAAGGGAAGAGCTAGGTGAAAACTGCTAAAAGCCTCTTCCTGGTGCAGACCAATTGTCATGTAAAGCATGTACACGCTCCTAAAGTATGTTCTGACCTGAGAAAGTTTTTGTTCGTACAATGGATACTTGGGATGTAGACCCGAATACTACAGCTTGCTTAAGTGAAGCCCTTGATACATCTAGCAATCTAGGAGATGGATTTGGAGTGCTTCATCACAAAATCCTTCTGTGAATTGTTCTTACATGAGTTGGCCTTGTCTCCGCGAGAGGAGAAGAAGAAGAAGAAGGTGGTGATAAATTGAGCTCTAAGCTTATTCTTTCTACAACCATCCCAACTAGAGCATCTTCCAAAAATCCTCTGATTCCTAAGCTTCATCCCATTGTCAAAATGAAGCACAAAATCCTCAACATATTCATCATGTGTGCTCGACTATCCAGGCATAGATGTTTGATAGCCTTGACAATACCAATCTCCTTTAGGGATAGCCCTTCCAAGGCCAACACAAAATGTATGATATGTTGAATCATAGCAATCACACAATAATACAATATCACCATCACTTGCCTCATTAGAATCTAAGAAAACTAATTTTACATAGGGATCAAGAAATCCCATCAATTCTTCTTCTGAAGGTTGATATACATGCCAAACAGAACCAAATCATATAAGAAAATCATCCTTCAAATGCAGAACCAATTGCTTAAAATTCAACCCTATGTATGCAAATAAATAATCACACTTCACAGGAAAGACATTAAGATAAAGGCAACGAAATATCTTTAAGAAATCCAACAAGGTGTTGTGGCTAGAAACTAATATCACCAAATTGTAAATCACCAACAAACACAAGATTAATATAATAAAAGGATGAAAAAAATGAACTAGACCCAGGGGAACTCAAATGTATATGTCTTTGAACATGAACCTATAAATTCAAAGAACCTTGATAAATAAAGGTTACTACTGGAAATAGGACATAAACTACTCCAAATAGTTATTGGGAAAATAGCTAAATTCTAGCATTCAAACAAGGGCATAAACATGTTGTCAAATGGAAAATTTGAAAGAAGTTAAAAGCATCAAGGGAATGTTGCAAATCCAATTCCTATCATTGAAATCAAGAAAAATGTCGTTGGAATCTCAGGCATGGATCCACTTCTCTATTGAATCTATTCATCTACTTGTCTACTTAATCTGTTATAACTACACCAAATGGTGCCACATTATAAATAAATTGTAACTTCAACATATATTTTCAAACAAAGGCTATCTATTGGACATTGGAATGAGTGATGCAGGAGCATCCCCAATCCATTATTGTTCTTGCATCACCAAAAGCGTGTTTAAATTTGAACATCTTATTCATGTTTAATCATCAATTTATGCTTGTGAGACTTACATGAGTCCACATGAGATCACTCTTAGTTTCACCAACTCCCACTTTAAACATGACATTTCTAAAAATAGCTAGAGGGAAAGGCAAGATACAATGTACTTAGTTTATTCACCCATTACACTAGAACCAAAATAAAAACAAGAGGATTTGAGATGAAAGATTGCTGCTACTGGAGAAATAAGACAAAAACAAAGAGATACTGAATTAACAGAAATAAAGTAGGGTGTGATGGCATGGTATCAAAGATCTTGTTGTTTCTAGAAACATCCTGCTGAATGATGAAACATAAATCAACTCCAGCAATAATTAAGACATTCATTGCAAAGGAGGAGGTTACTGAGAAAGAAATTTTGAAATAGACTATAAATCACTTGGCTAAAGTGGAAGAATTCATTGAGGAAAACAAATTAAGAGAAGCAGCAGACTCTCACGAGAAGAAGGCACCAACTTCCACAAATGAAATTGAGCACAATAATTGGGAAAGAAGATCCTTGGAGCAGTTGAGGCATATCATTGGGAAATTGAGGAATATCACTCCACTGAAAATGAAGGAGATTGTTAAGGAGTAATCACTGAGCAGCAAGAAGGGTAAATTCCTGGAAAGAAAACTAGAATGGAATCTGTGCCTAAACAAGAAACCATGTAACTCATTGTTGTCTGAGAAATAGAGTATTTCTTTTTATTCACACTTTCTTAATCTCATCCATGAGGATCAATTTCTATTGCAGAGTGAATGTAATTGAGTAGCATCATTGTTATTTCACCAATTTACTTGAATGTTATAATACAAGTTCAATGATAAAATCCTCATGTGGAATTGTTTGGCTTATGTTTAGTGATGTACATTTATTGTGATTGACACCATCCACTGAGATGGGTAGTAAATTTTATTTCCTATCTACCTACAATAGATTAGTATGCATTTGTGTAATTTTTGCATTTTCCAACACCCATCGATTTGTATTAAAGCAGGAATAACTTGCATTGAGGCAAATCCAACAAAGGAGGGAGAAAAAAAAATTAGGCATTTCTTGTCTGTCAGGAAAAATCAAACAACACTAGGGTTTGTAGGGTTTCTCTGATTTTTGGAATGGGTGGGTTTACGTTTATTGTATGTCTTCTTCTTCCGATTGATCTGTGTTCCTCAATATTGGTTGAATAACAACCCCCTATTTTAACTTATCACAATGGTCCCCTACTCAGCAGTAGTCTTACTGTGGATGTTCATCTGATTTGGTATGGCAGATTTAGACTTGCTCAACATTCCATTGTGGCAGAGTTTGTTTAGTCCTTAGAAGCCAACAAGACCCTAGATCCCATCTGGTGTAAAACCACTCAGAGATACCATGGACAATCCAACAAGGCCATCGCCATGGCAGATACAAGGCTAGGAAAGCAGAAGTTGGATGTTGGTTATTTTGTCCATATCTTTGAAGCGGAGCCAAATTATAGCTCTAGTGCAAGGGGAAATTGATTCCAAAGCTATATTGAGAATGGAAATGTCCTTTATTTGGTACTCATGTCTGATGATGTTACTATAGAGGGCTTCTATATTCTATACAACTACAATTGAGCACAATCATTAGGCAAGAAGATCCTTGGATCAGTTGAGGCATATCACTGGGTAATCAAGGAAGATCACTCCACTAATAATGAAGGAGATTGTTAAGGAATAAACACCAAGAAGAAAGAAGGGTAAACTCTTGGAAAGAGAACTAGCATGGAATCTCTGCTTAAACAAGAAACCGTGCAACCCATTGTTCTATGAGAAACATAGTATTTCTTTTTATTTATCATTTCTTAATCTCGTGCATGAGGATCAATTTCTGTTGCAAAGTGAATGTAATTGAGTAGCATCACTATCATTTCACTAATTTACTTGAATGTTATAATACAAGTTTAATGATAAAATCGTCAAGTGGAATTGTTTGGCCTCTGTTTAGCGAAATACATTGATTGTGATTAACACGATCCACTGTGATGGGTAGTAAATTTTATTTCTTATCTACAAGTTTTGCATTTTCCAACACCCATCAATTGGTATTAAAGTAGAAAGAACCTGAAGTGAGGCAAATCCAACAAAAAAGGTTTTTTTCTCCCTCCTTTGTTGCAAATCCAACAAAGGAGATTCATGGGAGAGAAGCAGCTCCAGGATGATAACTGGCAATATGATGTCCAAAAGCTTGTTGCAAAAAGAGAAAAAAACATGGTATGTGGAGGAGTGGATGAATTGGAGAAGCATTTATCGAAGAAATGCAAACATTATGGAGACGTTGAGAACAATTACTACAACACTAAAACCATAGAAACAACCCAGTTGAGAAAAATATAGCCAAAGTAAATGATGGAAGTGAACATGAAGGGAAACAAGGAAGCCTGAGAGGAACCTTGAGAGAAGAACTAGAGGACTCCCTTTTATAATAAAAATGTGATAGAAAAATTCAGGCTACTAACTCCGTTGTCTATTTAGTGAAAGATCAATTGTTTATATAGATAGTCTGGAAAGGCCCATCAATATATATAGATATATATATACTTTTGCAAGAGAAATTAAAGACTGGAAATTAGAAGGTGGACATAAGAACGTCAATTGGAGCCCTATGAAGTTGGTGGGTTAATTTAGCAGCCTTCATCAGAAAATTTCTTCCACATAACATATCAACACCATGGAAGGTGGAATAAAACAAAAATAACTTGAAACATATGAAGATCATTATTTGAAGGAACGATTATCTACTAACACTATGGGATCATTAGTTATGGATCTAGTGATTAGTAACAAATCTATGTGCTAACCAATTTTATAGCTCTCTTTCACTTTGTTGTTCTTATCCAGAAGTTTGTGCACAACAACACCAAGGCACTTCTTCAGATTATTCACAAAGTATTAAGTGTTTTTTTCTGTATCGTCAGAAGAGCTATTATGTCTTGTTCGAAGCATAGACTTGACAAACAATAATGTGAAGACAAGAAGTGCATCATGTTATTTTTTCTGTACCTATCATCCAGGAACAACTACAGGTCTAGGAGAAAGATTTATAAAAAAAAGACAATGAAATTACTCACTATCCTTCGCAAAAATTAATCTTTAATTTAGTAACTTCTTAGCTCCAATATAGTAAAGGCCATCAATTATACTCATGAAGAGATTATATTTTAAGGATGCTTATGGACAGTAAGACAATATGCCTACATACCCTTATGTGTGATCTATTGTCAAACACAGATCTTACTAACAATGGATCATGTGATCAAGTGAAATAGTGATAATGTCAATGATTAAGTGAGTGATCGAGTAAAATATGAATTGTGATTGATCTTTGATTATATGGTTGTGATCTTACTTCCCTCTTCTACAACTAATTGTTGAACAATTATTCCTAAATGTATATATGAATTGTATTTAATTATTACTATTTTTTATGGTTTATTTCATGGTTGAATTATTTTTTAGGTTGCCTCTCTAACTGCAATTTATGGATTCACGAATAATGGAATGGTTGTGTGCATTTAGGTTGCATAAATCTATAGTTTCATTTCTGAAAATAGTAAATAGTTAATAACATAAATAATTCAGTCCAATTACTTCGTAAATTTGTGTGAATTTGGGTTCAGTTTTTGTGTGAATTATTCAGTTCAGTTACTTTGTAAATTTGTGTGAGTTTGGGTTCAGCTTTTGTGTGAATTTGGGTGGTAAACTGAAGTACCACATCCTCAAAGTGCACAAAAGTTACATGCATGGACCAATACCATGTAGCTATGTTTGACATGCAGGCCCACAAATTTATCTCTTATAAAATAGGAGAACTACTTTAAATAGCAAGTTCTCGAAATCTAACCAAAATGATTCTATCAAGATCTACCCACAACTAAAGTAAACATGCACCTATAAATGGAACCAACATGATGGAATATGGCACATACAAATCTAGGGTTTGAAATGCCCTTAATTCACATTAGACATCCAATGATCCAACGACATCTGAACACACTCACCAATTTTAAGAGCTTTAGTAGGCAAACATTGACATATGTAGAGCATCTAGCTCAGTGGGCATCAGGGGTTGTGATCACAGAGTATTGGCTTTTTAGTCTTAAAAGAAATTTAAGTAATTTTTAGTTAAGAATCATACACGTTTTAAAGTAAATTCTACTAATTTTCATAATTTAAGGGTGGTTTCACTGATCCAGAAATATAGAACGAATAAAAGGAATAGGAGCTTACTGATGATGATATCACCGCAAGGATTCTAGAGCATCATTTTTATTCAATTGGAGTTCAGTGAGGTGCGTAGTATTCTCATAACAACCTTGGTGACCACAATGTTAGACATTTTGAACATCTAAGCCTCTCATTTGGGTCTTTTGTCTCTACTTCTTTATGAGAGATTTTTCGGCAAAAAATCACATGAGAAACCATTTGTCGACGCGTTTCGAACCAACTAGTGTGGTTCATCATCAAAACCAACTTGTCCTGACGATGAACCACACTAGTTGGTTCGAAATGCATCGACAAATGGTTTCTCATGTGATTTTTGCCGAAACATCTCTCATAAACTTGATATGGATAACAGAAGCCTCAACTCTACAATTGAATCTTTGCTTCTTTATTATGATAAATGGCCTCTCAAATTCATCAAATGTTAATGCCATCCCTGCAAACAATAACAAAGTGCGGCACAAAGATTAAAGCATAAACTTAAAAGCAAGGATGAAAAAAGTAGTGAATTTTGAACCAGAGATCTGAGGTGTGTGTACTCCTCCCTGTGTGGAACAAGACTAAAAGTGGGGTGGAAATGTAGCAAGGTTAGAAATGAAACATTTATGGGCGCCATTAATGAACTAAAGATCCAATGGTGGGGTTCGATATCATTCTACTACTGGTAAAGCCTTAATTCATAACTCTTTTCAATCTCATTTTCCCTCCTGCCCTATGAAAAGTGAGAATGTGCTACTCGTTCTCCCTCCACCTTATGATAAATGAAAATATAATACTTGTTTTAATCTCGTTTTCTCTCTACCCTATGAAAAGTGAAAATATACTACTTGTTTTAGAATGTAAATGAAGATTGGATTTGGGAGTGCTTTGTTAATCAAAATTAAGGTTGAATTTTTTCAAAAATGTTAAAATTTTCCTCCCTAAAAAATAATAAATACAATATTTATAGATTATAGAGTAGATGTGTAGGTGTAATGTAAGTATGTAAAAAATTATAAATATGGGATTAGTTAAATAATAAGAGTAATAATAATAATAAAAGTAAAAATTATGGGGATGAGTGCAAAAATATAAATGTTGGCTCAATTAATAAAAAAAATAATAAATTTCAATTTGTTATATTTTGATTTTGTTATTAACTTGTGAATAGGTTTTGTTACAATACCATGATTCAATACCATGGCTTATAAGTACCTCAAGCCCAAAAACCATAACTTATTTCACGACCAAAATATTTTATAAGAATATGAAAAGATTCTTAACCATGGATATTCACCCCCTGACTTTACAGTGGATATTATTAACTTGTAAAAATTTGGCTTTGTTATAATACCATGGGCCAATACTATGGCTTATCAATACCACATGCTCTAAGAACATAACTTACTTCACAATCAAAATAATTTATAACAATATGAAAATATTCTTAACCATGGATATTCATTCTCACTTTACCATGGATATTATTAACTTGTAAATAGACTTTGTTACAATACCATGGGCCAATACCATCGCTTATCAATACGACATGCCCAAAAAACATAACTTATTTCAAAATCAAAACATTTTATAAGAATATGACAAGATTCTTAACCATGGATATTCACCCCCGTTTTTTCATTGATATTATGAACTTGTGAATAGGATTTGTTACAATGGCATGGGCTAATACAATGGCTTATCAATACCACATGCCAAAAAAATATCTTATTTCACAATCTAAATATTTTATAACAGTATGAAAAAATTCTTAACCATCGAGATTCACCCCCAATTTGCCATGGATATTATTAACTTGTAAATAGGCTTTGTTACAATACCATGGGCCAATACCATGGCTTATCAATACCACATGCCTAAAAATCATAACTTATTTCACAATAAAATATTTTAATTTA
>APFE030688471.1:1871-16107 GCA_000404065.3 Pinus taeda
TGCATGGGAGATTGTTCCTAGATTGGAAGGGAAATCAGTGGTGGGTTCGAGATGGATCTACAAAGTTAAGTAGGCAGCTGATGGGAGTGTGGAGAAGTACAAGGCAAGATTTGTTGCCCGAGGCTTTTCAAAAATAGAGGGGTTCAATTATGAGGAGACCTTTGCACCTGTCACAAGGTATTCTTCCATACGGATGATTCTTGATCTCTCAGCACAGATGGGATGGCACATTCATCAGATGGATGTGAAGACTACGTTCCTCAATGTAGTCATTGAGGAGGAGGTGTACATTGAGCAGCCCGAAGGCTTTGAGGTCTTCAGTAGCGAGTCGCATGTGTGCAGGCTCAAGAGAGCGCTGTATGGGTTGAAGCAAGCACCGCGTGCTTGGTACACATGGATAGACAGCTATTTCACTGGACTTGGATTCTGCAAGAGCGAGGCAGATCCTAACCTCTACTAGATTGTGGTGGAGGGTAAGTTGCTTATCATTGTACTGTATGTAGATGATTTGATTATAACAGGTGATGAGTTGTTGATACTTTCATGCAAGGATGATCTTGCTAAGGAGTTTGAGATGAAGGACTTGGGCCTCCTTCACCATTTCCTAGGATTGAAAATATGGCAGCGCAATGGTGGACTGTTTGTTTCTCAGGGTAAGTATGCTCGGGAGATACTGGAGAAGTTCAACATGCATGGTTTCAAGCCTACTGATACTCCTCTTCCTGGAGGTTGGAGGAAGGAGGATGCCACTTCAGGAGAAGAAGTGGATGCCACTGTTTATCGACAGTTGGTGGGGTCGTTGATGTATTTGGTCAATACACAACCCGATATATGCTATGCAATTAACTAGCTTTCACAAGCTATGGTTAAGCCTACCAATTTCTTTTAGAAGGCGGGCAAGCATGTATTGCGTTATTTGAGAGGCACATCAAGATATGGAGATTGGTATAGACAGGAGGATGCAGATTGGGCAGGGAGCTCAACGGATGACATCAAGTACTATCATATCAGAGATTGTGTGTAGCGGAGGATCATGTTACTTCCATACATTCCAACGGAGGATCAGGATGCTGATATTCTGATGAAGGCTCTCACCAGGAGCAAATTCGAATACCACCGAGGCAGGATAGGGGTTACTGATAATCCATATCTTGTTGAGAGGGAGTGTTGAGATTGCAACAAGATGATGGAGCTTAGTGAAAAGAGTCGCCTTCACTAAGTGGGCCCGTAGGCAAATTATGGTGCAAAGTATATTTTTAGACATATGGATCATGTGTATGAGTTGTAGGATGTTGTTTATGGATGATTGGTCAAGTTGGAAAAAATAGATGGACTTGTATTTTTAGACAACAGTGGTGACACTGTTAAGTCTAATTATAGAGAAGTCAAATATTATTAGCTTATAATAATATTTAGACTATAAACTTTATCTTATTCTCTTGGAGCACTTCAGTTTGAGCTACAAATGTGGCACATGCAGCTATCAGAAGGAAATACATTTTCTTTGTGGGTCAATTGAGTCATTGCATGCATGACTTCAGTTAGAACTCAATCAGTTGAGTTTGGTGGAGTTGATTGTGGAGTTGACGGAGTTGTGTTCAGTTTGACTTGGTTAAACTAGTTGTAATTAGTCTAACTGCAAATAGACTAATGATGAGTTGTTAAACCAATTATTAACTCATAATGCAACTAAAGAATACATCAGTTAACTCAGTTGCATGTCAGTGCATGTTCAGTTCGGCAGGGATAGGTGTTAGAGGATCAGATTGCTATCAGTTGTGACTATAGTTGTGCATGAGATTTGCACAATCAATGGGATTGAGTTATGCCAATGAAAATTAGCCAATACCAAGTGATTATAGCCTCTGCTCACGTGATTCCCAGTGTGAGTGATTCTTTTGAGGTAAATACAAGTTTGTTTCAACCACTCTCATCCATTCTTGAGTAGGTATTGAGCAGTGGAGGCAGGCAAGCGGTGGAATAGATTTGGAGATCAGATCTGAGTTGTATTGTGTGTAACAGGTGGAGATAGCGCTGGATACTTGTGAGAAGTATTGACTATTGTAACGTTACATGTTCTCAATCATTAATATAGAGAGAGTGTGGGGATTTTCGCTGTAAGTTTTCCCCGGGTTACATACTGTGTTAATGTGTGCATGCTCTTGATGTTTTATTGTTATTGATGCTGCTATATTGATGATCAACGTAGAGGAGCTTATGTATTGTGTATGTATTCCGCAACAGTACATGATCAGGATAATATCCATTGAATATGTGTTTATTATTCAAAATTTCTACAAATTACAAGATCAAAAACATGCCTTTCGATATGAAGGTCGTTGGGTGATGGTAAGTTTGAACTCAAGGCAGCATCCTGAGCATTAGCGACTGGAGATCCACAAGTTTTGGCTTGCATTTGAAGATAAATCATTTCAATGGTGTAAATGGTTGACGATCCTTCACCAAAAGAAGGATGATTTGAAGAAGGTAGGTTCACAATAAGATGTTTCTGTTGCTGAGTAGGGAAAGGGTTGTGTAGGACCACGACAGTCAAACCAGAGTCCTTTTGAGAGAGAAGATCTATGCATCCTTGGAGATGCAGAAATCGATTTGTCATATGGTATTCTGCATATATTTTGCAAGGGAACTTGACAAATTTCTTCTTTCCACTATTAAGTGGTGCAACATTTTTCTTCTTAGGGTTACATTTCTTGGTTGGCTTCTCTTTAGAAGGAGAGGTATTTTTCTTATTCTTCTTGTTCTTGCCACTAGGTTTTTGCATAGACTGAATAGAGTTTACCGCAATGGTAAGAAGAGTAATCGATTTTGTAGAAGTAGCAAAATCAACAGAGAACTGGGAAACGTGCCCACTAAGTTGTTTTACAGCAGACCCAGAGGTAGCGTCGATGATACCGTTAGCGTGTGTGCTGGGTTTCTAAGTAGTGGGAGAATTGAAAGTTTTGTGGGCATTAGGGATTACGTCTTATAATGTGCAAGATTATGAATAAATCAAATTTAAATGTTGGGCATGATGAATGGATTAGTCATCAGTGACTGTAACACCTAAGGTAATGTCCTTGGCGATTTGGGGAAGAAGAGATTTATAGAACCAATCTACTAATAGATAATATGGAATGGGGGCTTTGACTAGTCTCTGCCTATGTCTCCATTCATGAATGTGATTAGAGATGTGGTTGGAGGTGTCTTGGCGCAAGGTAGTAAGAAGTTTCATCCCAGTTTCGTAGCAGATTGGCAACTGAAAGTGCTTTAAAAATTCCATTGCCAAGGTGCTAAAGGTATTAACTAACGTGTGTGGTAACTCAATGTACCACTTGGCAGCATTACCAATAAGGGTGTGGGGTAAGAGCTAGAGTCAGATACTATCATCCACCATAGAGTTTGATATGCACCATAGATGACAGGTGGTGACATGCGTACCTAGATCATCCCCTTATTTTCCTTCAAACTTTGGGATGTCGGCAGGTATTTTGTGTGGGATTGGGGGCCAATGTAAGTTATGGAAGATGGGGTCATTGGTCATTTTGCATAGATCGGGGATCTCAAGTGTTTCCAAGAAAGTCAAAGTATTTGGTGCTCTTGAGTTTGACCAGGGTGATGATGAATGACTTGAGGAACCCTGGGTTCCACCCACCATATTTTTCCTAACATGATACATAAGGTTTACTGGATAATAGTTTCCTTGTGGTGGTGGACTAATCATATAGGGTGGCTTTCCATATGGGATGTTAGGTTGGGGGATATAAGTTTGATTTCCCCAAGGATAAAAATTGCCCCTTTGACTCAATTGAGGTTGAGAATGGGGTGCCCAAATGGATTGAGTAGGTCCAAGTTGAGGGATCCCTCCAGATATGTAGTTGGCCATAGGCACATGCCTGACACTAGGGTTGAGTCCACTTGGAGGACTTATGTCAATTAATGATGGTCTAGCTTGTCCTATAGGTGGAGGGGGTATGGCAATGCCCCTTGTTGGTATGTGCATGTTGGGAACATTGCCCCTTAGCGTTTGAGCCTGGCGGTTTCAACTTAATAGAGGGTTCCAACCAAAGGTATTATTGAAGGGACCCATGCTAACAACGATATTTAGAGTGACAACCAAAGATCTAGGAGAAGACAAAAAAGGGGCAGAAACCAATATGTACTGGGTTTTTCTCATAGTAGGTGTAACTAAGTTGCTTGGACTTGGCATACTTTGGATAGCGAGGTAACCAATCAATTGTGTATTACTAACTATTGATTGGGGAAGTGAGGGTGGACCAAAGTTTTCCAAAAAATCCCACGACCCATTAGTTGTCGAGAGAATGGTGGATGTAGGTATAGTCAATGACATGGTAGGTATAGGTGCTACCTGAATCAATATTGGTCCCAAGGGATTGGTGAGGGGAGGATTATAAGGAGGTAAAAATCCTTTAGTAAAAATTCCTTTGGAAGTATAGTGTCATGACATGTATTGTTTGATTTGGTGTTATATACTAGAGAATGATTATACAAAGAGGAGAAATCCAAATCACCGAGGCTTGGCGCATCCTCCACAGTCAGAAAAGGAAGACCTTGTTGTCATTGAGATTGACAACAAGGGTCATATGATGCCACGATGACTGATATATTTTGTCAAATTTTTTTATAGTCATATTGATGATAGTCTCAGTGATAGCAAACTAGCACCTAAAAAATAAAAAAGGCTCTAAAATTCAATCAGCAAGTAGTCAGGGGATATGCCTATGTCTCATAACCACCATTTGTTTTAGATGAAACCCAGTATCACAATGGCTAAAAGAGAGAGTTGGACAAATTTACAGTTACGATTACTCTTGAGCTTCACCCGAACTTCAGGTTAAGGGGACAAGTACTCTTGTGAAGATAAACACCCTCCCAAAAATTGAAGATAGAGTAGGTTCATTTGTTTACGTATAAGGGTAGCCCACCCTAGTCACCTTATGTTCATCCCTAAAAAATTATAGCCACTATGGTTACCTCAAATCACAGACACTAATGGTGGGGATATGGTCATAGACAATACACTATGTGAGCAGGATACCTAAGTCCCCGCAACTTCAATATCCATGAAGGGATCCCTGATACATAGAATACCCAATGGAGATGCAATCAAAGGTGACCTACATTCTCTCACATTCCAATGTTGTCTCACATTTAACTTTTCTTTGACTAGAGAAGTGCCAAATAGCATGAGTGCAATAGGATTTTTTCCTCTTTAACAACACTAGTCTCAGTTTTACGATCTTGGGATGTTAACTCAAAACTACCTAGCCCAAAATACTATCCTAGATTAATATGTGAGTATACTCAAAAAAGAGTTGTTGATTGTTTTTTACAAGATAGATTTTAGAGGTAATTTATTAATGTCTTCAGAAGGGGTGTTGATGTATGGAGTTTTGTGAGACTAACAAAAACCATGCAGAAAATGATTTTCAATTTCAATTCGATGAATGAATTATTTCTACAAGGAGAGAATCATTTATACATCAATCAACACCATGCATCCAATGTAGTAAACACAAGCACAACTTGCAGAAATGAAATGCTTTCTAACAACTAACCCAATATATAGATGCATAATCTAACCAACTAAAATAGAAAAAACTTTAAAGAAATTTTTATTTTATTTTCTTGAAAAACATAAGCACTTAAGCTATTTTCCTAAAAAGAAAAAATTCTCAGGAAACATGCAACCAAACATAGTGCACAACTACAAATCCTTAAAAAAACTATAGGTAGCTTCCCCAACCCAGGAATTCATAGAAAAAGTTGTTGATCAAGATATTGGTTGGCTAACGCGCTTCAGGAGAGGCTATAGAGCATTAATGGTATGACTAACGCTATGTTTGCAAGTTAGAAGGGTGTTTTAACTCACTAGTTTGCAATACTGGGTTGTCTTAGGGGGGGAAAGCCATAAAAAGAGTCTTTGAGGGTCAAATCAAAGGTTGAGCACATCACAAAAGGTTATGAATAGTCCTAAGTGGTCAGAAAGGGAACCAAGAAGAATAGGAGGGCCTGTAAAGAAAGAGAGATTCGAGAACTTGGAAGGAGAAAACTGGAAACTAAGTATAGTCCCCAACGGAGTCGCTAATTTTGCTATAGGGATTAATGCATGGGTGGTTGTAGCTAGAATACCCTCAAGGATCTTTCTGGGATCCAAGGTAGACCATTTAGATTAAGTGTAGCTAGCACAAAGAAGCATATACATATCTATATCGATGCATGATATTCAAAGCAGGAAATAAGATATTACCTCAGATCTTGATGCATTTTTGCTGGAGAACCCAATGTAGTAGAGAAAAAGACCCCTTTGCTACATCCTAGATCAACACCTGCATATAAACAAGATGGAGAGTAATACTACAAAATATAAACTCTGACAATCAAATCATTAATACATAAATATATGAAAACGACATGCGTCTAAGCTACTCATAAACAATGGTACTAAATCAACATGTAAACAATCATGTCATTGGCACCATTGAGTAGATAACACAACAACAGGTCTATATTATTAGATAGGAAAGAAAGATTACAACCAACTGGTGAATCAAGCTTCCCTTCATTCTCTAGCTCCTTTCTCTCTCTCTTCTTAACCTCTTGGTGATAAAGAAACTATATCTCATACAAAGCTTCAACAATTTTTTTACAATCCTTCAACCCCTTTCACAATGCCCAAGCCTCTAATATATAGATGATGAGAGGCTTATCCTTGCCAATTCTCTCATGGGTTCCCTTTGGCCAAAGCTAGGATATTTCCTTGCTTTATTTCTATTTCCCCTTCCATTAGACTCCGTTAGAAATGGTAATATCCTTAGATAGGTCAAAGGTAGATATGTCCTACTTTTCAGGCTGACATTTGAGTAAAAAGTAGAATACTAGTCTATCAACCCACTCATTTGACATTCAGAATCTCACAAAACTTGGGTAACATTGTCCTTTAAGCAACACAGTGAGTTACACTAGGGACTAACGCCCCTAGCTCATGCATAGGGAGCATTCTAACAAGGTCATGTCTTCAGTCAAACTGTCTTTCTCCTCTGAGCTGATGAGGAGGTCAATTTCTTGTATAACATGGATAGCTTAGGTAGAGACCAATATGGTGATGGTTAGTGATGTCCAACTATAAGGTGGAATCACTGGTTTAGGGTTGAGGTTGTTTGGCCTCTAGAAGCCCTGGTTTGGTTTTGCTTGAGTTGTTTTATGAGATCCCACATTCATGCTTGGAATATGGCATGAGGGTGATTGGCTGAAAGAAATATTTGGTTGAACTAATCTATGGTCAGGTGGTATGTGTAAGTTCCAGATATGGTTTCATTTTTCATATGTTAATAAGAGATTCTTTCCTATTGTATTCAATGGGTTAATATATGGTTCACATGTGGTGTTTATGGTTGTTATATCCTTGTTATTTATGTTGATTATATGTTGGTTATGAGTATGTTCTATGACAATGATAATATATGGCTCTCATCATGTTTTGATTTGAAAATGAATGAACAATGAATATATGCCCTAATAGATGATAATGCAGTTATTGTGATAAGTTATCAGTGCTTCCTTACGATTCTCAAATAAGTATGAGATCCATATGCTCATATATGTTGTTATGACCTCTAGAAATCATATTTGTGACGTGTTTGATTAAATTCATGTCATGGCTAGTAGGGGTCAAATCAATTATTTGTTCAAGTATTTGCATTAGTAACTTTGTTTCTATGTTATTTACTATTTCTAGAAATTTCATGAAGTTTTGGGTAGTGGCTTGAGAACTAGTTTTCAAAAAGTGGCACAGAATCTAGGTTCGCTAGCTCAGAGCTAGCTTAAAACGTCCCTAGTTGTTGACATGCCCTTGTTGTGGGAGAAAATGGAGGGTCCCAGTTGCATGTATGACCATGTCATGGGAGCGACTAGGGCTCCAGGTCAATAAATTGTCAAGTTACCTTAGGGGTTGGTCACCTAGAAAGGTTGGTTGGCTCTTGAAGGTTCTGTAACATGTGTAGAAGATCAAATTGGTTGTGTTTTGTTAGTTCCACTTCCTTAACTATACATGAGGAGTTGAATCATATCATAGTAGCCTCTCTTCACATGTTTACCCCAGCAAACTCGTTAACTTGGGTAAATGTGGGAGGAGGGTGTTACAAGGTGAGAGGATTCTATTATCTTTGGGTGATGTCTAGTTTACGTTCTCTTCGAGTGATATTTGATACCACAAAGTGGTATTAGAGCATGGTTCATCCCTTGGACTAGATGGGTGGAATTTGTTTTTCATGCATACATGTCATTTTCATATGTTTTCATCATGCTTGTGGCCTATGCTCTTGTTATGTATGCATGGTCATGGTCATTATTTCAGTTTTGTATGCATGGTGGTGGTGTTGTTGTTGAATGTGGTCATCATGAATACATGTTGGTTGTATATGCATTTGTTATGCATGTTATTGTATATATGTTGTTATGCATGCACTGTCATGGTTATATTTATGCTTGTATAGCAGGTCAAACATGCATTATGAGGTCGTTATATGTATTTTGTTTCATCATGATGTTGTTGGTTGTTATGATGCTAATGCATTGGCTGAGATAGAGTAGGAGATGAAGATCATAAAAGAGAGATTGCAGTACTAGACCTTGGGGTAGGAGCATATTGTCATATAGGTTTTTATGTTTGGCATGCAGGTATGTGGTTAATGGTTTTTATAAGCATTAGGGTTACATATATGCTTTTCATTCTATTGTTATTTTGGTTACATGTATGATAAATACTAGTTGATTAGTGTAGTCATATGCACATGTGTCAGATAGTCATGAAGGATAGTAACATGTTGTTGTATGCATTGATGCTTGATGATTATGATCATTGTAGTTGAGGTCTTGATTTTATATGTATCATGCTAATTTTGATTGGACTATGTATATGGTTAGGGTTATGACACTCGGGTATGAGTTGACCTATTTGTGATATTCGATTGTACTAATCTAGACTAATTGTGCATTTATTCTTGAATGATAATTGTTTATGAGCTTATGATGTGAACAATTATCTATTTACTGTTATGGACATCATGACCTCATTTAGGTTTGAGTTGATGTGTTTGTGAAGTTATATCGCGCTAATCTAGATTGATTGTGTAGTCAAGATAGCCTCCCCTGAGATACATTAATATATGAGTTTGATTATGTCTTCTACTTGGTGTTTGAATGTGTGATTACGTTGTTTATATGTTCTTGAATGTTTGACTAATTGCATGATATGAGTATGTGTCTATAAAATTGCATGAAGAAATGATCTTGCTTTAATATGGTTGTACTAACACATATGTGTTGAGACAGTAGATATTTACTTGAGTGTAAGTAGGCGATAGTTTTAGCATTATGTATTTTGACTGATGAATGTGATTTGTTATGACAGGGTTGTTAGTCTTGGAAAAGGTTGATTTCAATTAATAAACACAATGTCTTTATCTTGGAACATGTGACTAACATGTGTGAACAGTTGTAAGCCAACATGCTTGGCATTAGCATGATAATGTAACAATTTATTTGTCTATATAACTAACAGTTGGGTGATTTAAGTGTATAATATGACTCAATTGTAGCAAGATAAAAGGTAAAAGAAATGAATTGGGTGAGAATTACTTTAGCTATGTTTGGAAACCTCAATTCCAAATGAATGGGTGCTTTGCATATAAGAAGTCTTCTTAACCTTGATTTCGTCTAACATTATGTGGATATGCTCTATATTCATGAACATGTATTTGACAGCTATAACAACTAGCTTCTAGTTATAGCTAGATTCGTCAAGGAATTGGATTTCCTTGAGAGGTGTACGTGTTAAATTACAAGGCAGTGTGCTTGGCACAACAAAGTAAGGTGACCAATGTATTGTTATATTTATTTTTACACTGACAATCATGTGTTTATGTCAGTATGATGCAAGGGATTGCATAGAAAAAGAGACTACCATGAAATGTGAAGAAGGCTTAGATTGAACATTCCCTTGGAAGCATTGGGAACCCATGGGGATAAAGCCATGGTGTTTGTTGAGAATCTTGTGATTTCAGTGCTTTGTGCTTTGTTTGCGCTTGATTTTCAATTTTGTTTATGTCTAGTGTATGGCCATACCACTTTCCTTGTGGTGTCGTATTGTGATTGGTTTTTCATAGTTTTCTTCCTATTTGTTTCTTGTTCTTACCTTTTGTGTTTTGAGGGTCTTGGGAATTGGTTGGGAAGGGGAAGTTAATGGTGTTGAAGAATATATGGCATCATAGTTAAGATAGGATTCTTCTAGACTTGATAAAAATTTGTGAATCTCTTTTATAATTTATCTTTTGGATTAATCTTCTTCTCTTCTTATTAATGCATGTGTGTTTAATTCATCAAACTGCTACCAAAACATAAGAATAAGAACACAAGCTGTTAGCTCTCTACCAGGGAAAAAACCTCTCTCCGTTAGAGAGGAAAACCTTTTGATAATTTTCTCTTATTCAAGCTTCTTATTGATCAATGCCAAACCCTAGACCCTTGACTAGAATGTCCTCCAAGCACAAGTCAAGTCCTTCCTCCTTTATGCTCTTTGTTCCCTAGCACTTAGTCTTCCTTCTTCCAACACTTTTCTCCTCGACACTTTGTACTCCTTCTTTGTTCTTTGACTAGAGATAGACCTTGTTTATGTGAGCTCTAGATGAGATTCTTCTCTTCTATACTTAGTGATATCCTTCACTTATGGAGACACCTTTCTTCTCTTGACCAAACGAGATTCTTCCTGAGATGTATATGTGGACTGATGTGAATGTACAACAGCCCTATATTATTGCATGTGTTGGTGGTTTCCTCGAGTATTAGGCTTGTTTAACCTTCACTTGAGATAGCCTCTTCTTCGCTATAGAGGGAGGCCCAATAGGCCTAAGTTACTAGCCCAAATGATGTGAGATATGGTGTTGATATACTACTATTGTTATGACCATAGAGAGGCCTCTTTTTCTCACACATGAGACTATGTTTTACCCTTAGATCAGCCCTCACAACTTCGGTCTTGTCTTTTCCTTCTTCACTCCACTAGAGGCTCCTTAAAATTTGACTTTCTTCACTCTTTTTCAAATTCTCTTGCTCGTTGATTTCATAGTTGAGTCCATAGAGTCAATCCAGGAAATCATCCATGCCAATGAAAAATCATAACCAAATAACCACATGCATATGTCATGCATGCCAAAAATAGTGAGGAAAACATACATGCAACTCGGTACCTACAAGAAAAACTTGTTGTATTTGTTGATCCTGATGTCCTCTTTCACTTTCCTGATAATCATTTTCCTTCTTTCTCCAAATCCCAAGTATGACACACTCCTCCAAGAGTGCTCCAGGAAAACTCTAAGTGTCTAAGAGTGAGTGTGAGAGAGAGAGAGAGAGAGAGAAATGAGAGCTCCAAAACTGAACTAATCAAAATACCTGAACTGGTCCTCATAAGCCTTTTTATTAATGAGGCCTCTATTTTCTTCATTTTTCCATTATTTTCCTTCATTTTCCTCCTCACATGCAACCTATGACCTTTCACCTCACTTTTCTCCTAATTTCCATTATTTTCATTAATAAAATTCCAATAAATGTCTCATGCTTTTCCAAAGCCTTTGTCATTGCCTTTCCCAATTTCCTTAGCCATTAGTTAATCAAAAGTGATCCCCATCACTATGCTTTTTCCCAAACATTCAACTTGGAATACGTGTCCCATGACCAAGGTCTTATTTTACCTTTATTATTTTTACATGGATTTTTAACCAGGGATGTTACAGAACCCTCCCCCTTAGGGAAACAACATCCTTAGTGTTCAACGACACCTACAACCACAAAATTTCTGTAAACAAAGAATACTAACCATGGAGCTTTATAACTTAGCTCGTTGTAGTATTTACAATGATCAACCTACTGAGAATCAAACCAACATGACAACATAACAACATGACAACCATAATGACATGACACCCATACTGCTTATTGGAGCTTTATAACACAACACATGGCTGTATTTACATCCATATGTACATAAACCAAATCACGCACCAACACATATACCAAAACATTTTCTCAACTAAAGAATAAAGAAGGATACATAGCCCTAATCTGATTTTCCATCTCCCATGTAGCTTCATCGGGCCCAAAGCGTTTCCACTGAAATTTAACCTGCTCGATTTCTCAGTTCCAAAGCGTAAGCATCTTTCTCTGACAAATGCACTACGGTTCTAGCTATAATTCTCCTTCTTACTCCACTTGTAATATAGACCAATCAATCACATGATCAACATCTTTAACATACTTCATAAGAAATGACACATGGAAAAAATCATGGACTTTCACTGTCGTAGGCAGTGCAAGTCGATAGGCTACTAGCCCAATCCTCTCAAGAATCTCGAAAGGTCCAGAAAACCAAGCTGCCAATTTGGCACATGATCAAATCCTCAAGGAGCTCTTCTTGGGCTTGATGAGCAAGTATACTTAGTCCCCAACTTGAAACTCCTTAAAAAACTTGTTTCGATCTGCATAGCTCTTCTACCTAACCTGTGCTGCTTTTAGATTCTTATTGATTACCTACATTTATTGTTCCATTTCCACCAACATGTTTGGTCCAATTAACACCCTATTAATTGGATCACTCCAACTGGTGGGAATATTGCAACTCCGCCCATACAATGCCTCAAATAGAATCATCCTCAAAGATTCCTAATACCCATTACTGTAAGCGAACTCAACCAGTGGAAGATACTCTTCCCACTTTCACTGTTGATGCATCACATAAATCCTCAACATATCCTCTAATATTTTTTTTACCTTCTCTATCTATCCATCTATCTATGGATGATAAGTTGTGATAAAGCCAACTTTGTACCCAAACCTGCAAATAACTCTTTCCAGAACCTAGAAGTGAACTCAACATCTAGGTCTGATATGATCTTCTTTGGTACACCATGAAACCTCACTATATCCTTGATGAATACATGTGCTACATCATTAGTTGAATAAATAGAATTCAGTAGAAGGAAGTGCACTACCTTAATTAACCTTTCCTCAACAACCATAATTGAGTCATGATGTTTAGATTTCCTTGGAAAACCTATAATGAAGTCCATGGAAATGACCTCCCATTTCCACTCTAGAATTGAGACCGGTTGTATTAACCCACCTAGTTGCTTACATTTTTCCTTTACCTATTGACAATGTAAGCACCTATCCACAAACTATGCCACGTTTATCTTCAAATTCAGCCAATAGTAAAACATCTTCACTATTGTTAGTGTCTTCTGCTAGCCTGGGTGACTTGAATATGGTTTCGCATGATATTCCCTCAAGATAAGATTCTTGAGCTCACTGTCATCTGGCACATATATTCTATCCCTAAATTTGACCAAGCCATCTGTTGTAAGATGATAGTACTCATCCTGTATACTTGTACATACACTTGTACCTATACCTATACTCATACCTATGCCTATACTTTGCTACAACCTATACCTAAGATCCATATACCTAACATCCTATTGACCTACTTGTAAGGTCCTATCCTGTAGATCTATCCCATAGGAGCTCATAGTTGTTATATCATTCACTTGTATCTTCCTACTAAGAGAATCTGCATCCCTTTTCTATTTATCTTTAATATACATGATCTCAAAGTCAAACTCACTAGTCGTGGCCAACCATCTAGCTTGCCAGGAATTCAGATTCAGTTGGTCAAATAGATATTGCAATCCACTATGATCACTCATCAATACAAATCGTCTACCAAGAAGATAGTGCCCCACATCTTGAATGCATGAATGATCGTTACCAACTCAAGATCATGTGTTGGATAGCTCTGCTCATGGTCATTTAGTTATCCTTACTCATAGCATACTACTTGCCCCCCTACATAAGAACTCCACCAAGTCCTCTTTTGTAATAATTTGTGCATGCCACAAATTATTTGTCCAGATCTGTGATCTCTAACACTGGAGTATGTGTTAGAAAATTATATATTATGGAGCAATGGAACACATAAAATATTGTAGAAATATAATCACAGAAAATTCATAAAACAAGAGAGACACAGATATATGTGGTTCACCTAGTTTGGGCTATGTCCACCCCAAACAGCCAATCCTTCCTTTCAATTATCCAGCAAAATGAAGAGACACAACCTACAACAAATCCATTGTAATATCCTCTGTTTTCTCTCACAGTCTCACCT